>CAUYLG010005759.1:0-44655 GCA_963573385.1 Cacajao melanocephalus | reverse complement strand
GTGTCCGGGCTTCACTCAAAAAAAAAAAAAAAAAAAAAAAAAAAAAAAAAAAAGACGGCCTGTGCCTTAAATGATCCTGGCATACAGGACCTGCATGATAGGTTAAGCTGTGTGGTTCTTGTTTTTTGGTTGTCACAACTCAGGTTGGGGTGCTGCTGGCATCAAGAGGGTAGAAGCAGGAATGCTGCCTCAACACCCTACTGTACACAGGACAACCATCACCCCAAAGAATGGTGCAGCCCCAAGTGTCAACAGTGCTGCGGTTGAGGCATCCCAGCTTAACCCTATCATGAGACCACCTGGGCCTAGTGTAAGGGCTCGCTGATAGCTTCTGGACCCTCAGAGGTGGAGACATACAAGAGCAAAACCAGGGTTGTATCAGAAAGGAAATCAGAATGGCTACTGGGTAGACAACCAACAGTGTTTGCTACAGACCGTCCAGACATAGCTTCTAAACACTGAGAACACTGGTTAAATCCAGAATTAGATGGCTCTCAATGTTGATGGCACATTAGAATCACCTGGGGAGCATTTCAAAGGCCTGAGACTGGGCGGCACCACAGGTCCCTCTCATCCGAATTCCTGTGGGCAGGGCCAGACAGCAATGTTGGTTTTAGACCCCAGTGTGCAGTCAAGGTCCCAAGAACTGCTTTCAAGAAGGCCTGTCTACTGTGGACCGTCTGATGATGTAATTCACCAAGTTCCACCGGGTTCCACCAAGCCTGTGTCAACCTAGCTGACACTTCCAAGTTGGACAGTCAGGGCTTTGGCCCCTGTTGCCTGGCATTCAGTTCAACCCATGTGTCACGTGTACTTCAACAATTCGATTGTGTCCCAACTGTTTGAATCAAAGGATTTCCAATTCCCTGTCAGGTGATGACTTGGTAACCGGATTCAGCTTCAGATCTGCCTGACATTTTCCCTGCCAGTCCTGTGCCAGCTACGGCGCTAGGTGCTTTCACCTGTATCATCTCATTCACTCTTCAGAAGCTCTCCAAAGTTGTTGACATTATCAAAAAGTTTTCCAACTGGAATTTGTCTCCTTCTAATCAGCCTTCAAAAACTCCATTTGTAAACCAGTGCTGTAGTTCTATTACCTCTTATCTTGGTCTTTACAAGTTGCTGTCAAAACCCAGTAAGTGTTTGCCCAAAGAAACTTTAAATATTCAATATCTTAAAGGCCTTTTAGGCAGAATATCCAGTTAATTTTGATGTGCTATGAATAATCAGAAGAGCCATTTCTGGAACTTTTAATAATATGGCTGTTTTTTTTTCTTTTTTTTTTTTTTGAGACAGAGTCTTGCTCTGTCACCCAGGCTGGAGTGCAGTGCAGGGTTCAAGCGATTCTTCTGCCTCAGCCTCCTGAGTAGCTGGACTACAGGCATGCACCACCACACCAGGCTACTTTTTGTATTTTTAATAGAGATGAGTTTCACCATATTGGCCAGACTTGAACTCCTGACCTCATGATCCACCCACCTCGGCCTCCCAAAGTGCTGGGATTACAGGTGTGAGCCACTGCACACAGCCAGCTGTTTCTTTTAAGAATGCGTTTTCCTGAAAACATAAGCTCATTTGACTTATTCTGCTCTAAAATCTTAATGAGGCAAAGGACTGGACCAAATTCTTCATGGAACAGAAGCCTAGGACCGGTAAGTCCAAGAAATGCTGCAAAACAACGTCCTCGAAATCAGCCTTTCCCCTTGATAGGCATCTCTCCTGCGGGCCAGGCTCGGATGCCCCTCAGTTAGAACCTGTGTTCACTGGGGCCATAATTAAGAATCTTAAAGGCAAAGAATCTTTTGAAAGCCACCTGTCAAAATTATGCAGTCTTGCTTGTAGACTTTTAAAGAGGTTCATGGTTACTGTGGGTCGGCGCTGGGTCTGCGAGTCCTCATCCCAAGGGCTGGACTTCCTATCAGAATCCTTATCAGGGAAGTTGTTTATATCAGATGCACATTTGCCAGCATCCTCAGAAGGAGATACCTGGAAGATTCTTTCGCTGAGCTACTCTCCTTTTCTCAAGCTCGGACAAGTCTTAACAATAATCTGTGACCCGACTTTGTCTTCCCCGTGATGAAAAACAGACCCCATAGAAACTCTCTGGCACAAAATCTCTGGAATCACTGACCTGGAAATTGTTCCCTACCATCAACTCTGCCAGAAATCTTGGATTTACTCAAGCTGACTCATATTCCAGAACAATTGTGTGGACAAGATTTGCTAGTAATGCTTCTAACAAGTTACTGTTTAGCAAGTTCAGAACTTAAAGAATCCCTTTATCCTAACAGTAACTAATAAACTGGTGAGAATTCTTTGAAATACGTGTAACTAAATGGAGGTCATAATTTGCTTTTATGCTGTATTAAACACCATTGAGATGTTGAGCTTTTTCTTGCTTGGGAGCCAACCTGATATTCTCTTCTGGACTTCATAACCCCTTCAGCAGACTAAGACCTGTATCTGGTCTTAGTCCTGAAAGGTTTGTAACAGCATGTAAATCCTGGAAGTTCTGGCAGTATTCATTCTTCTGCTCCTTACTGATACTTGTTTTCCATAATTGGTCTAAGGACGATGGATTTTTTTTTTTTTTTTTGCCTCGGATTTCAACAGAACATACATGGAAAGAATATTTTATTCCTTGCAGACTTTTCCCTTAGTGCACTGGTTCTTTGTTTATTATTATTATACTTTAAGTTCTGGGGTACATGTGCAGCGCATGCAGGTTCGTTGCATAGGTATACACATGCCATAGTGGTTTGCTGCATCCATCCCCCCATCATCTACATTAGATATTTCTCCTAATGCTCTCCCTCCCCTAGCCCCCCACCCCCCAACAAGCCCCAGTGTGTGATGTTCCCCTCCCTGTGTCCATGTGTTCTCATTGTTCAACTCACACTTATGAGTGAGAACACGTGGTGTTTGGTTTTCTGTTCTTGTGTCAGTTTGCTGAGAATGATGGTTTCCAACTTTATCCATGTCCCTGCAAAGGACATGAACTCATCCTTTTTTATGGCTGCATAGTATTCCATGGTGTATATGTGCTGCATTTTCTTTATCCAGTCTATCATTCATGGGCATTTAGGTTGGTTCCAAGTCTTTGCTATTGTGAACAGTGCCACAATAAACATATGTGTGCATGTGTCTTTACAATAGAATGATATACACTCCTTTGGGTGTATACCCAGTAATGGGATTAGGGCAGTAGTTCTTAAAATGCAGTCCTTAACCAGCAGCATCAGCATCCCCTGGGAACTTGCTGGAAATGCAGATCCCCAGGCCCTACCTAGCCCTACTGAATCAGAGACCCTGGGAGGGAGGTCCAGCAGCCTGTGTTTTAACACATCCTCCAGGTGATTCTGAGAGGGAGAGAACCAGGGCCTTAGGGCATCAACCAGGGCCCTGGGGTAAGGGTGTCTGGTTGCTCAACACCCTTTAATGACTTTAGGCCATCTATCAAAAATATGCAGTCTTGCTTTTAGAATTATAAAGAGGTTCAAAGAGGTTCATGGTTACCGTGGGTCGGCACTGGGTCTGTAAGCCCTCATCCCTGGGGCTGGACTTCCTATCAGAATCCTTGTCTGGGAGGTTGATTATATCAGATGCACATTTTGTCAGCATCCTCAGGAGATACCAGGAAGATTCTTTCACTGGTCTGCTCTCATTTTCTCAGGCTCGGACAAGGCTTAACAATGCTCTGTAACTAAACCAAGAAGCCCCATGGGGACTGATTAACATGCAGGTCCCAGGCCCCCGTTTTGTAGATCCTGATTCAGAATATCTGGGACAGGGGCTGGATTGTCATATTTTTAGTAAATTTTCTCATTTATTATTTTTGAATATTATTTTCCATGCACGAAAGCACTGCGTAGAGAAATGGGAGCGTGTTGGGAGTCTCAGGCCTGGACTAGTCCTAAAATAATTGAAAAGGAATTGATTCTTAATTACCCAGAACATCCAAGCTCTCGGATCAAGTGTGACTGACCTCTTCGGCCTTCTGAACCAGGAGTCCACTCCTAAGCCCAAGGAACTGAGCGTGAAGAGCCCTCACTCCATGAAGACTTGAATCGCTTTAAATCAATTTGCCTCTTATTAAAATGTACTTCAGTAAAAAAATCATTTCAATTCTTAAGCCACAAAAGGATATCCAATCATTTAAAGCTTCCTGAGTGTTCCGGTTGATTAAAAAGGTTTTAAAGAGCATAGTAAATATTTTACCAGAAGGATAAGTTATTCAATATGGAGATTATTTATTAAAAACTAGTAATTTATTAGTTCATTTATCTTTATTTTTGTGTAAGTGCATTCTTCTAATCTAGTCACACTTTTTCCTATTCCCTCAGCAGGTTAAACTGCCACTTGATAATTCTGCAATACATAAATGTATTTAAATAGAATTTAACTTGTGAAAATAACAAGATTTCACTAATAATGGGAAAGATAGCTATAAAATCACAGTTTAATTTGAACTTTCCGAGAGTTTTAAGCAGTTTCGTGCACTTAAAAAGCAATCACATTTGCTGTTTTGAAAAAAGAACAAGATTCTCATTTATCATTTGGGTCATTGATCCTGAAGGAAATAAGTAATGCATAACTTCTTTTCTTATAGGTGGAAAGAAAAACATGTAATACATTAGCCCAAATTCAAAGTACTGTCTTCAAGTACTTACAGTTACATATTTTATTTCTATAATAAAAGCATTAGAATGTTTTCAGCTGCAAGCAATGACTAAAAACGGTTTAAATCTCGAGAATATTGAGTGATGTCATCCATGAGATGCCCAGAAGAGGCTGTGCTGTGGATGGGAGACTTGTCACCCCTTCTGTCCACCTTCCCTGCCTGCTGCTCTATGGGGCCTGTGACTTCTCGGGGCTACACAGTATCTGCAAGCACTGCCTCTGTGGGCCAACCAAGCATCCTTGCCCCAAACCTTTCCTCCCTGTCCACCTTAGCCGTGCCCCTCAAAAGATTGGTGGAAGTCCTAACCCCGGTACCTGTGGATATGGCCTTATTTGGAAATAAAACCAGCTTGGGCAGCATAGTGAGACCCCATCTTGAAAAAAAAAGTTGAAGGACACCTGGCCACCCGTCGCTGACCCTGTGGGAGGAAGGGACAGCCTGCATGATACGGGCTTGCTGCTTCCCTTGTTAAAACCATCCCAACTCGGATACAGGTTTCACAGGCCCCATCCAAGGCAGGGAGGTAGGGTGAGGGGGGCTTTGACTTCTCCCTCATCTCTCTCTCCCCCCCACCCCACCCCCCGACACACTTTCCCGTAATCTTCCAACAGACCTGCCCTTCTGTGTGTTTGGCCAAGTGCTGGTCACATGCCCACCTCACAGCCATCACTAGCTAGGGGGACCCAAATAACCTTGACTGGCTAAGGGTGAGCTGGGGGACAACCTCGTCTGCTCTGAGCCCAGGACATATTTTCAAGAAGGGGAAGGAAGGCACACGGGAAGCATGGGCTGCCAAACAGGTCCCCAGGCTGGCCCAGCCCTGGTGGCGTTCCTGAGTTCCACAGCATGCTCCTCCACACACTGGGCTCCAACATGACGGCGTATTAATGTCCAGTGACAAATCAAAGTATGGAGGAGTTCTCTCTGCTGGCCAATCTACCCAGGAAGCTGGACTCCACCAAGAAAGCAGCTTGGAACCCATGCTCCCAAAGCAGGTGACACACACCCACCTCCCCGGCAGGGACCTGAGTCCCAGAAGGCAGGAGGCAGAGAGCCCACGGTTGCACCCCAGCTGTCTTTGCATGAAGTCCCATGGCTGACCCACCTCCTCCTGGGTGCTTCTTGTTCTTTATCAATAATGTTGATACAGTCAGACTACAGACTAAGCTGGGCTCCAGAGCCCCCCGTGTCTCTAGGCTGCCTGCAGAAGAGAGGAGCAGAGGGCGAATAGAGGGACACAGTGCTCTGCTCTAAGACAAGTCATTGGTTGTTTAGGGTCAAGACACACAAGCAACAAGCAAGGAGGACTGTGGGTGTTGACACCAAGGGCAGACCAGGGTCATACTGAGCCCTGAAGCAGCAACTCTGCAGACCTCTCTGGGGCTCCACCATTACCCTGTGTGTCACTGTCCTGGGGCTGCCCTAACAAAGTTCCATACACTGGGGGCCTTAAAACATCAGATAAGTGCCCTCTCACGGTCTGGAGGCCAGAAATCCAGTATCAAAGGGTAGGCAGGGCTCTATTCCTTCTGGGGCTGTAGGGAGGGGCCTTTCTTGCCTTTTCCATGTCCTGGTAGCTCCTAATGGTTCCTGGTGGCCCTGGTGGTTCCCAGCATCCCGTGGCTGGCAGCCGCATCACTCCCATCTCCACGTCCATCATCACATGGCCTCCTTCCCTCCGCGTGTCGATGTGTCTTCACATTCTGTTCTCCTCTAGGTGTGTCTGTGTCCAAGTTAACCTCTTCTTATAAGGACCCCAGTTATTGGATTAAAGCCCACCCAATCCACGATGACCTCATCTTAACTAGTTATTTTCTGCAAAGACCTTAGTTCCAAATAAGGTCACATTCACAGATACCGAAGGTGAGGAAGTCAACATATCTTCTGGGGAGGATGCAAATCAAAGGACAAATCTGTACCTGTTTTACCAACCCTGTGCCAGGAACCACCAGGCCACGTGCTAGATACAGAGAGAGGCTCTGACTGGCCTCCTTCACCCTTGCCCATCGGAGCCGCTCACTCCTGTCTGCACCTTATCATAGGTACCATCCGTCCTCTCTCTTTATCCTGGCATGCTTGTCCCCTCCCAGGCTTCCTTTGTCTGTGTGTGGGTTTTGCCATTGTCCTGCAAGCTCTGAACACCCCTTTTTCCTCCAGTTTTCATTAATTCACTGGGACTATCTCATGCTGCCTGGCTTGGCATCTTATAGCCAGCTTTTGAAAAGAAATCATAACTGGTACACCAAGGGTTGATGTGGTGTGAAGAAATTAAGGCTTTTTCTTCCATAAGCAAGTAAATTGGGAATTAAATTAGGTCCAAAATTCATCTGAGGCTTCTGAGAACTTGTTTGCAGAAAGTAATTGCTCTGGGGCTGGCAACTTTAGTAATCAAAGAGAAGCTAAAGAAAAACAGAAAATTGCAAAAAAAAGAAGAGTAGGGGAATAAATTTGAACTAAGTTCTTTTTTTTCCAACATTTTATTATGAAAAATTTTAAACATTCAACAAAGCTAAAAGAATTTCGGCAGTAAACACCTGAATACCACCTAGAGTCAACTACTAACATGTGACTCTGCTTGCTTTCTGCTCTCTCTGACTCAGGGGATCTGGCATGGCACAGGTCACAAGAGATTGCCAGGAGAGGAGGGCTCCAGGCAACCCCTGAGATGGGCCAATGTCTCCAAAGCAAACTGTCCTCAAAGAACCCGTGTTATCAACATTCAAAGCCCTTTAAGAAGCCAGCATTGTCATCAGATTCCTTGTGGAAACATTCATCTTTCCCTGCCAGTAACACCAGCAGCCAAAATTTGTTTCAAAAATTATTGCACCACCTGGATGCAGTGGCTCATGCCTGCAATCCCAGCATTTTGGGAGGCAGGTGGATCACTTGAGGTCGGGAGTTCAAGACCGGCCTGGCCCAACATGGTGAAATCCCGTCTCTACCAAAAAATACAAAAATTAGCCAGGTGTGGTGGTGCATGCCTGCATAATCTCAGCTACTTAGGAGGCTGAGGTGGCAGAATCAGTTGAACCCAGGAGGCGGAGGTTGCATTGAGCCAAGATCGTGCCACTGCACTCCAGCCTGAGCAACAGAGTGAGACCCTGTTTCAAAAAAAAGTCTCATAATTATGGCACGTTTCTTTTTTTGTCAGTTTTGTCTCACGAGTAGTGTGGTAAAATTTGGCTACCTACTACATATCTTTTTTATTTTTTATTTTTGGAGGAATTAACAGTCTTTATTGGGCTCAGACCAGGAGTCCGTGGGTCTTGAGGACCTCTGTGTATTTGTCAATTTTCTTCTCCATGTTGTTCTCAGCCTGTTTCCGTAGCCTCATGAGCTGTTTCTTCTTCTGGTAGTGCATCACGGCTTTCTCCCTCCTCATCTCCACCAGGGTGGCTGTCACTGCCTGGTACTTCCGGCCAACCTCGTGAAGCAGGCGCCCCAGATAGGCAAACTTTTTTGTAGGGTTCAGACGCACAACCTTGAGGGCTGCAGGAACCACCATCCGCTTTTTCTTGCCGTAGGGCGGTGGGATGCCGTCAAACACCTTGAGGCGGTCCAAGACAGCCAGGCCTTGCTTGGTCTTGCGGGGCACCATGTCCCACACGGTCCGCCGGAAGATGCGGCTGGGGGCCCGGAAGTGGTGGGGTGCCCGGAAGTGGTGGGATCCCGGAAGTGGTAGGGGCCTCTGGAAGAGTTGGTGTTCACCCGCTTGCAGAGGAAAGCCAGGTACTTCGACTTGTTTCTGTAGAGATTGCCAGAAATGTTGATGCCTTCGCAGCGTACGACCAACACCTTCCGGCCCAGCAGTTCCTGTTTAGGCACGGTGGCCGCCAGGCGGCCCAGGAGTTGGCCTTGAGACCATCCAGCACCAGGACCTGCCCCTCCGCCATCTTCGGCAGCTGCCCTGGGAAAGCACATATCTGTTTATTAAAGTGTGCACTGGGTTTAAATATTCTCGCAACTGCTTACGTAAAATAATAATTCAATAAATAGAATGCTTCCATCCTCTGCAGCTACGATTCTGAAAATTGTCTAATGGACTGCACTGGCTTTTCTGGGCTGACCTGGAAACACAGTCATCTTCACAAGTTCTGTACCAGCACAGTGCCCGCACAAAGTAGATACTCAGCAGACATTTGACCATTGGATAGATGCATATCCTTGAAAGCTGTGGTCAGACAAAAAAGAAAAAAAAATGGATCCCATAGAGTCAATATCAAAGGTCTACAGTTGCACTGAGGGGGAGAAAGATGTCAGGTTGCCATCTTGGCTCAAGGCAAGACTTTGACGCAGGTACCAGTCCCGTTTGTTCCCTGAATGCATCTCTCACTCCAGACTGAGTATTTAGCTCCCTGCAAATCCCCTGTAGGGTGATTAAGGAACCAAGGGACAGGGAATTTTGTTCGGGGTATATACATTCCTTATTGCTTGCTCTCAGCTGCAAGTGACCAGTAATCTACCGCAAGGTACTGAAGCAAGAAACGGCATTTCTTGATACTTGGTAGCAGGAGTTTGGGGTAAATTCAGACATTGCTGAATCCAGCTGGTCAAATACGTCAGGAATGGCTACTGCCCGTCAACTCCACCGTCCTGTATGATGCCTTTGCCACCATGGTAAGATTGTAACTGGGTGTCCCAGGTTGTAGACCTCCCCTCCCCCAGGAATGGGGGAAGAGGCCCTGGAGGTGCAGTGGGCTTACCGTTCGTATAAATATCATGGACCCAAAGAGTTTTGTAGAGAGTGATTTATTAGACAGAGAGAGAGAGAAAGAGAGAGAAGTAGAGAAAGCAGCTCCGACGCTGTTGTGGGAGGGGATCCCAGAGAGGGAGATCCTGGCAGGTAAGGTGCAGTGGAGTTTTTGAAGTTATTCCCGCCCCATTCATGTTCTTGTCCAGTGAGAGGAGTTCTTTCAAACTTCCTCTGGAGTGATTGATCCGATCCTAGATTGGTTGCTTGGGCCCACAGCAGAGCCCCTCCTTCCAGGGCTTTTGGCAGTCTTTTTAAACAAAGGAGCACACCTGAAATTTTAGCTAGCCCACGCATGGGAAAGTTAGACAAAGAACTCTAGGTTCCCAGATGGGGAGGTGAACGGAGGCATGGCGCTGGGGAGTTCTTTCCTTTGAAACCATGCCCCCTGTGGACCCGGGAAGAGAAGTTAACATAGTCCCTCAGGATGGCCACAAGCAGTTCCAGTTGCATCGAAACCCCTCAGGCCCCAGCCCCTGGAGAACAACAGCCTCTCTGGTCCAAAGAAGTTCCTGCCAGTGTCCCAAGGTTGCGTATCATAGGTCTGGTTTGGGGTATATCTCTGAGCCAAGCACAGAAGCCACCTAAGAGGAATGGAATAATCTGATTGGCCAGGCCTGGGTCAGCACCCTACACTAAGACCAGACATGAGATTAACCCACTCATCAAAGAACTGGAGTTGAGGATGGGGGAGAAGAGTTACCTCAGTGGGATCAGGTGCTATTTCCAGGCAAAGTAAATTTAAGCCTTACTAAGGTCCAAATCTTCAGCAAGGTGCACCTAATTTCCAAGTCTTTCCCACTCTCTCTCCCTCTCCAGCCAGCCCCAGGTAGCTTCCCCAATTCCCTGGCAAACTCTGAGCTCCTAGTCTGATGCAAACATGGAACCCAAAGTTGAGTCTTCTTGTTCACGACTCAGTTTAATTCTCAGCATGCGCCTTCCAGTCAATTCGTTGCTCTAAAAAGTTGGAAAACACTTATTAAACACCCAATGAAGGTTGAGAATGATGCCAGGCCCTACACCGATAGTGCTGTAGTCTATCTACTCATTAGAATCACCTGGAAAACTTTGAAACACAGCAATGCCAGGGCCCCACCCACAGCATTCTGGGCAACATGCCCAAATCATTAGTAATTTTCCAAAGCCTTCTGTCCCCTGGGTGCCCAGACAGGGTGAGAATCCCTGCATTAAGAAATAAGCTGCATTATCCTGTAGGTAATGGAGCGCCATCTTGGGAGTTAAACGTTGAGCTGCCAGGTGTGCCATCTAGAAAGAGCCCAGAGGAGGTAGTAAAGCACGGGAGCTGGAGTGGAGGAGGTAGGGTTGGAACTCACAGCTCTAACAGCAAAGTGGACACATAATTTGCCCAGCCCAGTGCAAAATGGAAATGCAGGGTTGGTTGGTTTGTTTTTTTATTTGTTTGTCAGTTTTTGAGACTGAGTCTCATTCTGTAGCCCAGGCTGGAGTGCAGTGGCACGATCGTGCAACGTCCGCCTCCTGGGTTCAAACCATTCTCCTACCTCAGCCTCCCGAGTAACTGGGAATTACAGGCACCTGCCACTATGCCCAGCTAATTTTTATATTTTTAGTAGAGATGGGGGTTTCACCATGCTGGCCAGGCTGGTCTCAATTTCCTGACCTCGTGATCTGCCCGCCTCGGCCTCCCAAAGTGCTGGGATTACAGGCATGAGCCACCATGCCTGGCCAAGAAATGCAAGGTATTGTGTTCAAAAACTATTAAGAATTTCAAGATGTCAATAGCAGAGCATTAAACTGAGCACAGGGCTCTGTGCCTAGGTCACAGGCAGCTGAAGCCAGCCCTGTTTTCCAGCTTCACTGCTCATGATCTTGGGAAAGTCATCTGACCACTGCAAGCATCCTGACTCTCATTTCTGAGAAAAGGATAGCAATAATTACCTCCAAGTTTGTGTGCAGATTGCAGTCAGATTATGAACGTGCCATGCTTAGGGTGGGACTTAAGCACTCATTTACTGGGTGAAAGAAAGAATGGAGAAGACAGGAAGTGAAGTACATTGAGTGTTCAATGTGAGTGGAAGCCCCTTCTCCACCCGGAAACAGAGCAAAAGCCGGGATGAAGGCTACCCCATGGTACCGTGTCCTGCCCTGCTCAAGAGCCGCGCCCAGACCTCCATCAGTGGCCAGCAGAGGGCAGCGTTGTGTAAGTAAAGCCCTGGGATTCAGGCAAGTCCCCAAACCCAGAGGACAACTTTGCTAGAAGGTCTGGCAGGAAGCCTGCATAATTTACTCCTAATTCTCAAAACTAAAGCAAACAATGCCCCAAGAAATGATACCTAAGGGGCACATGACCTGCATGCAAATAAAGAGGTGGCATGAAGTAATCACTTTTGGAGACGGTATAAATTCCCACTCACCCCACCCCTCTCCCAGGATGAAAAGCTTCAGACCCCTGCGAGGTTTTCCCAAGGCTGGAAAGAAGGATGTTTCATAGGCGCTTTCCTGTGCCGTATTACATTCGATTTTCCCAATACCTGAAAGGTGGGCATTTTATATATATTCTTTCATTTCTCAACAGAAGAGTAAATAATGCTCCTGGAGCTGTTTCTGAGATGTGCTGGCCTCCCTTCCACCCCAGGACCTTTGCCTGTGCCGTTGCTTTTGGCAGAAATGCCATCCTCCCACCGCACAGCTGCTTCACTTGGCGAACACCTCCAGGCACGTCCATCTCAGCTCAGACATCACATCCTCAGAGAGCTCTGCTCAAATCCTGCACACCTGGCCTGGTGCTCTGGTTTCTTCTTTCATACCACGTTGTTCTTCTCAGAGCTTCTATCACCGTGGTATGTGTATCTGTGTGACTCTTTGTCTTTCTCTCTCTCTAGCCTATAAGCACCAAGAAGGCACGAACTGTTTGTTTTTGCTCATCAATGACTCCTTCATATCCTGGATATTGCCTGGCACACCCTACCAATATTTATTTGTTGAATGAATGAATGTTCCCAAGGTCGCACAGCTGGTAAGAGGCCGAACTAGCATTCCACCCAGATCCTCTGACCGGCTCATCAGTCCATGTCCCACTTTTATCTTGTTGCCAGATATAAGCAAATGTTGAAAATTGGGGATTTTATTTTTTTAGTCCTCCCACCCAAAGAGGCCTTGGGGATTTATATACCAACACCTGTCAGTCATGGTTGGGGACTCCAGGGGTGGAGAAGTGGTGGTGCTAATTCCCTGGAACAGGTGATAGCGTGAATTCCAGCAGCAGCAGAAAGCTCTCAAGCAAAGAAGCGCAGCTGCTGGTGGTCAGATGTCAGGGCAGTTTACAGAAGTGATAAAGGCAGGGGACATGGGAAAGTTACCCAAAAAAAATGTGTGGAAGTCCTAACCCCCACTGTCTGTGAATGTGATCTTATTTGGAAACAGGTTCTTTGCAGATGTGATCAAGTGGAGATGAGGTCATACTGAATTAGGGTGTGCACTAAATCTAATGACTAGGGTCCTCTAAGAAGGTAATTTTCATAGATAGGAAACACCCAGGGAGAAGGCCACGTGATGATGGAGGCAGCACGTGGAGTGACGCAGCTGGGAGCTAGGGACCATCAAGGATCAAGCATCACCTGGAACCATCAGGAGCTGCGGGGGCAGGAAGAGTCCTCCAGGAGCGTGGATTTGCAAACACCTTAATTTTGGACTTCTCCCCTCCAGAACTGTGAGAGGGTAAATGTCTGCTGTTTAAGCCTCTCGGTCTGGGGTATTTTATTGCAGTGGCCCCAGAAAATGAATGCGGGACCCTACAGTGCTGCAACAGTCAACGGGGAGCTTTGTGCTAGTGACTGGGAGTACCACACCGTACTTTCAGCCTGGAAAACTCTTAGTACAGCGTCACACAATTTGTGGTTGGCAGAGCCCAGCTTTTTGTGCTGTTATATCTGCTCCTTGAGGCTATGTAGTAAGTTTCTTTCCTCTTGTTCGGTCAGCAATTCCCCCACCCCCAGCTTTGTAGAGCGTTCCTTCTCCCAGGGCACTCCTGCCCCGTCCATACTAGCAGCAGAGGGTGTGCAGGGCTGGGACCCATGTGAGGCAGCCCCAGGATGGCGTTGCTGTCTGAGAAACACTGCACAAGTCTTTATTTCGGTTTTCCGCTGCTGTGAAGAGGCCACGGGGCCCAGCAATAGGGTCTTTCCCTGAGCCTTCCTGAACGCCTCACTTTCCCAGGTGTGTCTGTGTTCAGGAACCTGCAGGCCTTCTCAATCTCTGACTCACCTCAGATTCTACTTCATAAAAGCATACTCTAAAATACTCAGTCCAAGCCAGAGCCTCCTTGGAAGATCAGAGAGCAGAGAAGCCGATGGCAAGGCAGAGGGTGGGTGAGTCGGAACAGCTCAAGGGTTTATCATTTTCATGGTCCAATTTCATTGAGGGAGAGACCCTCAGAATACTCAGTCCTGGCTAAGAACCTTGGTCTTGAAAATAAGGCAGAGGTCAGAGGATCAGCTGGGTGACAGAGCCACACTTTGAGCAGCCTGTCCCCTGGGACTGGAGTGAAGGCCTCTGGGACCTGAGCCATCCTGCACAGATCCCTGTCCTCCCCGCTCCTCGGCCCTGTGACCGGTGAGGGCACAAGCCTAGGAAAGAAGGCACTCCGCACTTATCTGTGACAGGATGATAGAGTTGCACCAGGCCCTGGACAGCCACTGGGCCCCTGACACCAGCAAGAAGGAACAGCGGCTCAGTCCTCACTAAAGCGAGGCCACACATAGCAAGCACAGCCATCCCCTCTGACATGCGGCATCACATTACACGTCCGCATAAGGAATCTTGGTAGATTTTTATTTATTTGTTTGTTTGTTTTTGAGGCAGTTTTGCTCTTGTCACCCAGGCTGAATGCAATAGTGCGATCTCACTGTAACCTCCACCTCCCAGGTTCAAGTGATTCTCCTGCCACCCTCCTGAGTAGCTGGGATTACAGGCATACACCACCACACCCAGCTCATTTTGTATTTTTAGTAGAGATGGGGTTTCACCATGTTGGCAAGGCTGGTCTCAAACTCCAGACCACAAGTCATCTGCCCTCCTCGTCCTCCCAAAGTAATGGGATTACAGGCGTGAGCCACCACGTCTGGCCCTTGGTAGATTTTTAGAAACCTTCATCTCTGTGTGATTCCAGAAGCTCTAGGAGGCCAACAGCAGCCTGGGAAGAGGGAGAGCCTCCTCCTAACTAGCCCACAGCCAGAAGCTTAAGGACCCGCTGGGGTGGCAGGGCCTGGATCATAGGGGACTACGCATAGGGAGGCCGAGGTGCTGGCTAAGCCTGAGTGACCTGCTCCCTGGCCCCCTCCTCCCTCCTCCCTCCATGCCCCTTCCTCTTTTGTTTGCGGTCCACTTTTTCAAGTATAAAGGTGTGCAGGTAAATCAGCACTGAAGGATGGCATCACAGCGTCTACCTACAGGGAGGCAGGGAGAAAGGTGATTTCATTTTATTTTGTACATTGCTTGATTGTTTGCGTTTTTTAACAGGCACATACATTCACATGTAACCTCTCTAATCAATTTTGTCTTCTGTTTTCTTAATTGCCCAGCAGGCAGAACAGCCGTGTCCCACATTTCCCGCCATTTCCCCATGGTGGCAGGGGTCCTGGGAGAGAGATGCTCACAAGGTCCCCGCACTGCTTCCCAGCGTTCCCAGGATGACAGAGAGATTCGTATTCTAACGGTGAGTCTGTCAGTTGCATTCTGCCCTATGGCAGCCTGGCTAAGGGGATGGCATCCCAGAGCCAGGTGGGCAATCCAAGTCATGGTCATCAGGCTCACCAGCAGGCAGTGTGCTGGTCGCATTCGCGTGCGAGGTCTTGGCTCCCTTGTTGTGTGGACAGGAGCACAGTGGGTGGAGTATCAGCCACACACTCTTGCTTGGGGCGTGGCCTTGTGACTTATTTGGGCCAAAGGGATGGGAGTGGAGACGACAGAGCCCACCCCATCCTGGGTCCCTGCCTGAGGCACTGGAGCTGAACATCCCAGCCACGAGCGCATGGTAGGGCTGAGGGGCTGTGCCCATCCAGTGCTGCTTGTCTGGGGTGCCTCTGTTTCGTGTCTGTTGTTTTAGGGACAGGACATCATTGCAACAAAAGCCTGACTCTATATAGCTGAGAAGTCACCTTGGCTAATGGAAAAGCTAAACTAGGGCTGTCTCCCATGTGACTTATTCGGGTCACCTGAGAGCCCCCCACAACCCTGATCGGAAGGTGGCTGCGTGGCCAAGGCAGGCCCAGCAGAGTGCTTTGCCCAGCGTCGGTAGCAGGGTGCATTTCTTTCTCAAAATCATGGCTGTAGGAGGTGGCAGCCTGGGTGTCCCACTGCAGGGTAGAGTCTGTGGGACATTGGAGAAGGAACCACTTTACTCATGAGGTATAAATGGCCCAGCGCTGGGGCCTACAAACTTCTCAGGCCTCAAACCCTGTACGCTTACTAGAGACCTTTGCGGGGAAGGAGATGGTATTGATAACAAAGTGAAATTCCAAAGCCCAACAAGTTTGAATCAATATCTGCAAAAGATACCATTATGCCTATGTCATTAACAGGTGTGTTTAGCATGCATAGAATGTTGTGTTTGTGAGTTGTAGGTTTCATTTTCTTGTGTCACAAAAATTCCCAAGTGTGCAGGAAAACTGCTGAGAACTCATAGCCAACAGTAGAGGGAGTAACTTGCTGTGGAAGGCCTCGGGGAGGAAGGCTTCAGTAGCGGGTAGCAGAGACCCCCTTGACGCTGAGTCACACCAATAGGGGTGTGTTTTCCTCACAAAGCCAGAAGTCTGAAGGGGAGACATGACTCAGGCAGAGTTAGCTGGAGACAGCCACATATCCGTTTCTGAACCAAATACTGGTAAAGACAGTGAGACTGAGATTTTTGTGTAACAAAATGCTCTGTACCCAGTATCATCCTAAGCACTTTACAGTATGAATTCAGTCCTTTTACAGCCCTATGAAATGTCTGTCATTATCATCCACACGCTTTACAGCCAAGGAAACTATGGCCCAGCGAGGTAGGGTTACTTGCTTGAGGTTGCACAGCATGTAAATAGGCTACGAGTTTGACCCAAGCTATGTGACTCCAGCATTTACATGAATGCACACCACATCCTTGTCTCTCGATGCCAGTGGAGGAGACAGACGCATCCTAGAGCCAGGGGTTGGAGCAGCTTCTCCTGAGGCGTGAATTGCTTTGAGCATGGGGGAGATTCCAGAGTGACACTGGAATTCCTTTAGGAAGAACAGGAATAGATGCTGAGCGGGTCGCAGCACTGCCCTCCTCTCTCCACCCCTCCCTCCTCCCCTTCTGCTCTTACTCCTCTCCCTTTGCTGCCTCCCTGGGGAGGGGCTTGCATAAACCGGGAAACAAAATCCAATAACTGCTCTTCTCCCACCTGTGACCCTCATCATCTAGCCTGCCTTGACCTTGGTTTTCCACTTCTCATACTTCGATTCGCATAATAAAATGACTTTTGCAATGTCAGCCATAAATAGATTATGAGAAGAAAATCTTTTGTTTAAACAGAAATTCTAATTTTCTGAAAGGTGGTGAATAAACACTCTGGAATGCATTAGCGATCAGCAAATCTTGTTTGCTTAAAATCATGCTTCCATTTCTTTGTATAAGCTGAAAATACTCGTTCTAATGTCCTTGCCAGAAGTTTCTTTGTATCAGAGTATTGGTCTTACCATTTCTATTTGAGTAGCTCAGAAGGTACTAAAAGTCCCTGGCTAGGTGAGAGGATGCCTCTAACAGAACCAGGTGAGACAAAGGCTTGCTCAGGGGTGCCGTGGCTCTTCTTTCTATGCAGTAGCACAATCCCTTCCCAGAAAAGCACTTCTAAAGGTGAGAATGAGTTATAAATTGCCTTTATCAATGAGAAGAAATGCCCACGGCCTGGATCCAGGACGACCGAGCCCCAGGGTTGGAAGAATCCCCTGTGATTTTTTAGTTTTTGCTGCCGTTGAAGCAGAATCTTGTCAGCACTTTTCACCAGTGGCTCCAGTGTCTGCCTAGTCCACAGGTCAAGGAGGGTCTTCAGGATGCTTGGGTCAGCATCACAGACGCCACCACACCCCGTCTAAGCAAAATAGGGGTGTTTCCATGAAGGGACAGGTGGGTCACTTGGAAGCAAAAGCAGTGTCCCAGTTACCTGTGCTTTGTAACACAGCACCCAAAACTAGGCAGCACAAACAACCCTTGATCCCTCCAGTGGGGGTGAGGACTCAACTCTTGAGGTGAGGCTTGGACACCGGACCAAATGAGGACCAGCTAAACGGACTGGGCAGAAGCAGAATTTTTATAAGACACACCTGCTAGTGTTTCATGTCAGTTTACCATAGCCATGGTAACACCCGGAAGTTACTGCCCCTTTCCATGGCAATGACCTGATGACCCAGAAGTTACCCTTTTTCTTAATATTTCTGCATAATCCTTCCTTTAGTTTGCATGTAATTAAAAATGAGTGTATTAGTTCGTTTTCATGCTGCTGGTAAAGTCATACACAGGCTGGACAATTTACAAAAGAAAGAGGTTTAATTGGACTTACAGTTCCATGTGTCTGGGGAAGCCTCACAATCATGGCAGAAGACAAGGAGGTGCAAGTCACATCTTACATGGATGGCAGGAGGCAAAGAGAGCTCGTGCAGGAAAACTCCCACTTATAATAACTGTAAATCTAGTGAGACTTACTATCATGAGAACAACATAGGAAAAACCTGCCCCCGTGATTCAGTTACCTCCCACTGGATCCCTCCCATAACATGTGAGAATTCAAGATGAGATTTGGGTGGGGACACAGCCAAACCATATCCATGGGTATCAATGTGACTGTGGACCTGCCCCTGAGCTGCTACTCTCAGCATGCTGCCTATGATAGCCCTGCTCTGGAGGACCAGCCACAGAACTGTAACACTGCTGCCTCAGTAAAGCTGTTTTCTTCCACCACCAGCTCACTCTCATATTCTTTCCTGAGTGAAGCCCTCCCAGGCTAAGCCCCAGTTTGGGACTGCCCGCCCTGCATCGGGAGATTTGTGTGGTGCAAAGCAGAAAGGGCATGTCCCCACTCCAGGGCTGGAAGGCTGTAGGCCCCACCTCTCGTGTGACCAGTAGTTGATGCTAGTGCTTGGCTGGGACCTGAGCTTGGACTGTCAATAGGATTGCTACATGCAGCTGCTGCCCATTTCCCAGGTCTCCATGAGAAGATGTCTTGCAGGTCTCTGACTGCAGGGAGTGTAACAGCCCACAGCCCCAGCTGCTAAATCCTGAAATCCACTTCCACGTTTTCAGCAAGGCCATGTTTGCCATGGGCTGCTTCCAGCCAGTGACTGAGCATGAAAGAAACATTGAGCTAGGCCCATTCCTGGGGGATGCAGGACTCCTCTGATGGCGGACCCTGACTCATAGACTCCCCGACAGCTCTGCCCGAGCTTCCTGAAAACTGCACTGCAAGAGGAGCGTAACTCCCTCCTGCTTAGATGTGGGCTGCGTGCCGTGACTTTCTTCCAAAGAGGGGACAAAAGAGTAACTTGATTGATTGAGTGATTGATTTTTGAGACAGGGCCTTGTTCTGTCACCCAGGCTGGAGTACGCTGGCATGATCATGCCTCACTATAGCTTCACCTCCCATGCCCAAGTCATCCTCCCACCTCACCCTCCTGAGTAGCTAGGATTGCAGATGCATACCACCAAGCCTGGCTAATTTTTATCTTTGTAGAGACAAGGTCTCACTATGTTGCCCAGGCTGGTCTCCATCTACTGGCCTCAAGCAGTCCTCCTTCTATGGCCTCCAAATGGGCTAAGACTACAGGTGTGAGTCACAGCTCCAGGCCTACAAGGCTAACTTTAAAGTGGAATAACATGACAAACACAACCCTGGCCAGGTAACCCAGGTCAACGTGAGTAATGACATTCTGTTCATTGCGGGCACCCTTGATAGAATGTGATAAGAAGGACATATTACCTCTGTAAAGTCTTTGTCCCCAAAACACGCAATCCCAGTTTTATGAGGAAAATCATCAAACAAATCCCAATAAAGGAACATTCTACAAAATAACCAGTATGCCTCAAAACTGTCAAGGTCATCAAAAACAAGGAAATTCTACGAAACTGTGGTAAGGTGATATTGTTTGACTCTGTGACCCCACCCAAATCTCATCTCAAATTGTGATCCCCCCATGTCAAGGGAAACCTGGTGGGAGGTGATTGGATCATGGGTGCAGTTTCCCCTATGCTGTTCTCCTGATAGTGAAGGAGTTCTCAGGAGATCAGGTAGTTTAAAGGTGGCAGTTTCTCCTGGGTTCTGTCTTTCCTGCGGCCATGTGAGTTTCCTGAGGCCTCCCTAGCCATGAGGAAGTAAGAGTCAATTAAACCTCTTTCCTTTATAAATTACCCAGTCTCAGGCAGTTCTTTACAGCACTGTGAAAAAGGACTAACACATAAGGGTTGTGAGAAAATACAGGGTGTTTTGAGAACCTATAAAAGGGAAGCTTCCCATGTCTCACAGGAAGGGAACATAGGAAGATTTTACTGAGCAGATGAAAGAGTAGTATGAACAAAGAAAGTGGAAAGAAGATTGAAGCAAAGTGACACTATTATTATTATTATTTCAACACTTGCTATAGTCTGTGGAACAAAATGATTATTTTGTGTTCAGGCTCTTGGAACAACCACTTTCAGAGCTTCCAGCAACTCAGAGAAGACCTCTGTGCTGGAGCCCAGACATGGGGAGGATGCTCTAAGGAAAAGCTTGAGCACTGTGACAGATGACAAAGAACCTTATTAAGACTTTTATTCTAAAAGACTTAGGAAGCCATTGAGAAGTTTTTAAGCA
Source organism: Cacajao melanocephalus (assembly GCA_963573385.1). Taxonomy (NCBI): domain Eukaryota; kingdom Metazoa; phylum Chordata; class Mammalia; order Primates; family Pitheciidae; genus Cacajao; species Cacajao melanocephalus. The sequence goes on along the minus strand of CAUYLG010005759.1, from coordinate 24,386 downwards.
GAGACATAACTTACTAAGATTTGTGGGTTTATATCCCACTCTGTAGTTAATTTGCTTGTTCCAAACCGTCCCTGCAAGGAAAATGGGGTTGTCCTAACTGGCTTAGAGTAGCCAAAATCTATCCCTGGATTGCAGAAGGGGTCACTTTCCCTTGAGTCTTTGGGTGTTTTTATCAAGTAGGACTTGGGTGTTGGTTGCCGGAAGGTACCAAACCATGTCCGCCCCAGAGCTAGAGGGGATTCCCAAAGACCCATTGGAAGCCTCTGCAGGGCTCCAGGCAAGACATCACTGAGGTGCCTTGGACTAACAGTAGGCATTGGGAGGACTGGATTAACTGATGTGCATTTGATAGGTAGAATCAACAGTTTTTTTGTTTTTTTTTTTTTTTAATGGATTGGCTAGCTTGGTACAAGAAATTAAGGCTTTATACGGATATACTATATGGTTGTTTTCCTAAATTCAATTTGCTAATAATCACATCCCCAAACCACCATAGAAAATACCATTCTACTATAATTGTGAGTCTTCAAAGAGGGGTGTCAGTGTTCCCTGTTAGTAAGATAATATGAAATTCCATAAGAAGGACCTAATAACTTACCAAGGATATTTTCTACCCCCGCCCACGACTTCACCACATGTTCCAGTCAGCATTTAGAAACATTTCAGCACAATTTGGAGTAATTTTTAATGAGAAAAAAAAAGTCATTGTATTCATCAATTTTTTGTGTAATAAAATTATGCCACTTACGACATCAATGTTATTAAATTTAAAATACAAAAGTCTAGGTATAAAGTAAAACGTAATGGCTTTTATTTAACCCGCTCCAGTCAAAAGCCCAGTTCAGATTTCCTGTGGTTTCTCATCTGCATTTCCTGCTGAGTCATTCTTTCCATAAACAACTTCTGAAATGATAAAGCATACATTTATTTATCAACATGGATATTGACATCTTTTCTTGTAGAGAACATTATCACGTTTATTTTGCTCAGAATGAAAGGTGGCCTGCCTATTTGTATTATTATCCCAAAAATAACTCTGTAATGAATAAGCCCCAACAAATCGTGGATCTGCTGTTCATCTACGCTCTTACTCTTATAGGAGCCTTTTAAGTTCTTTGAAATTGCTTTGAGCTGCTATTTGGATATCCTTTGGAGCCATACATTTCGCTGTAAACCTTAAACTTCATTTGGAGACAATTTAACCCTCAATTTATCCACAAACTTAAAAAAAAAATGGGCGATTTCCTGAAGCAAATTACTCCTGAAATATGAGTGGTGTCTCATAAATGTGGCCACTTGAAAACTGGTAAGGACTGCTCTGGAAATTAGGACAATTCAAATTCAAACTAACCCAATAGTGACAAAATGGGGTTTTTGTTGTTTTCATTGTTGTGTTGTTGGTTTGTGGGGTTTTTTTGTTTGTTTTTGGGGGTTTTTTCCCCCTCAGATTGTTAATTTAATGATTTGCAAAGGAGTAGATTTCTCATAATATGCTGATAAGATGCGAATTGGTTCAACCTTATTGGAAGGTGTCATAGCAATAGCTACTAAAATGTCTAGAATGCACATACCATTTGTTAAAATAATCTTGCTTGTAGATTATAGAAATACTTCTCCATGTGCCCGGAAGCAATAACTGAGGTGCCCTTGGTAGCAGTGGTTACAATAAGGTAAAATTATAAACAACCTAAAATCCATTGAGATTTAAATGAACAGTGGTGTATATCCGTTCAAAAAGAATGAGCTAGACCTATCAGACTGATGATTCTTATCAAGATATGCTGTTAAGAGAAAAATATGGTGAAAAATGAATCAACTTCAAACCAATGTTAAAGAATACTCTCCTAGGTAGGTTTCTATTGGGGTATATATTTAGGTAGGTGCTTAGAAAAGGGTCTGGAACTGCAGAATCTAGTAGGTGCTCAGTAGTTGAATGAATACATGGTTGAACCAGTTTATGTTAATAATTCTTCCCATTTGGTATCTGTCTATCTAATTTCATTTATGGAGTTTTAAGCACTAAACTTTATTTTCAAAATCTCTGAGTAATTGTCTTGGGATGGGGTGAATGCCCTTTTTTGTTGCCCAACTTGGCAACTTTCTTTACTTGGTCTTGATTTCACTTGACTATAGGCAGTGGCAATTCTCAAACAAAATCTTACCTTTCAGTGACTTTTCCCATGGCACCCTTTTTCTTCCCTCTACCCTTCCCCTTTTCCCTGGATGCTTCTTTTGTCATCCCTTCCATGGAGAAGAGCCCCTAAGAATCCTGGAATAAGGCAGGTCGCCTGTGGCTCTATTATGATAGAGCTTATACTGTGATGTTATGAGGTTGCTGGGAGATGAAATACTTTAATGCTTGTAAATCATTGAGAATGGTGCCTGGCATATTGCATGTGAGAACTCTGCAAGTGTGAACTGTCGTTGCTAATTGTTGTTGCTAGACTGCAAGCTCCATGAGGGTAGGAACCCCGTCCATCTCATTTGCTATGGTGAAATGCAAAATATGGCCACATTGCCCCAGATTTCTGTCATCCGGATATACATGTCCCTCTGCAATGTGATCTGCCACTCTTCCTATCCAACGGTAGAGTCCTAGTTCCTGCCCTCTAAGGGAGCTAGTCTAACCTAACTCCCACCTGGTGGAGAACGGAGGCACCCCACCAATACCCAGCACCAACAGACTCATATACAAGTGAGCTATATTAAGACTTCCAGCCCAGTTGACTGTCTGGCAGAATGCATTCTGATGAGCAAGCCTAGATGAGGCCAGCAGAAGAATTATTCAGCCAACCCACAGAATCTTGAGTCAAGCAATATTATTGCCATTTCAAACTAAGTTTATACGCTTAGTATTGGGTTGGCTTGCTACCCAGCACAGAATAACCAATACATTTACCATTGTATCCTCTAGGATAGTAGATGCTGGCACTAGTAGATGCTCAATAAATATTTGTTGAATAAATGAATGAGTGCATGATGCAGTGGGAGGGGGAGGAGGAGGCAGAGGGAGAAAGGAAAGGAGAGAAAGGAAGGAAGGAAAGAGAGCAGAGGAAAGGAGAGGGAAAAAGATAGGAAAAAAAGGAGGGAGGAGAGGGAGGGAGGAAGGAAAAAAAAGAAGGGAGGGAGGGAGAAAGGAAGAAAGGGAAAAAGGAGGAGAGAGGGAGGAAGAAAGAGATGTAACCCTTTTATTCTGTCGGAAAGATTAATTCCACAGAGTAAGAGGATCGAGTTACAACAACCATGATCTCTTTTTAATTGCTGATTTCATAGACTGTGTGCTTAGAAAGGGAAGTGTGATCAGCCATCATCATCATCATCTAATTGCATTGCAACTACTTGCAGTGTCTTTTCCATGGAGAGTAAAAGAATGTCCAGATTTTAGATCCAGATCCCCTGGCTACTTTAAAAACTAGAATGAACCGGGTGTAGTGGCTCACACCTGTAATCCCAACACTTTCGGAGGCCAAGGTGGGCGTATCACAAGGTTAGGAGATCAAGACCATCCTGGCCAATAATGGTGAAACCCTGACTGTACTAAAAATACAAAAATTAGCTGGGGATGGTGTCCCAGCTATTTGGGAGACTGAGGCAGGAGAATCGCTTGAACCCAGGACACAGAGGTTGCAGTAAGCCGAGATCATGCCACTGCACTCCAGCCTGGTGACAGAGCGAGATTCTGTCTCAAAAAAAAAAAAAAAGTCCATTAATACATTTCAGGAAATTACACTCAAATTAGTTGTCTTAGTTATCTTAGTTATTAGTAAGGTTGATATTTCTCCTTCCCTCAAACACAGATGAAAAATACCATTTGGGAACACTGACAATAATTTGAACTCTATGGAATTCTTTAGTTTATCTTTATCATGTATAGCAGAAATCTTGGCTGGGCGTGGTGGCTCACGCCTGTAATCCCAGCACTTTGGGAGGCCAAAGCAGGCGGATCACCTGAGGTCGGGAGTTTGAGACCAGCCTGACCAGCATGGAGAAACCCCGTCTCTACTAAAAACACAAAATTAGCTGGGCATGGTGGTGTATGCCTGTAATCCAGGCTACTCAGGAGCCTGAGGCAGGAGAATCACTTGAATCCGGGAGGAGGAGTTTGCGGCGAGCCATGATCGCGCCATTGCACTCCAGCCTGGGCAACAAGAGCAAAACTCCATCTCTGAAAAATTAAATAACAGAAATCTTAATTTTCCACTTGTATTAAGCTCTTTTTATTCCTGCGGCAGAACCAGAAGGCACAGAGTGTTCAAAGCCAATGGATTGTCTTCATGTCTTCTTAGATTTCAGCTTTAAAACAGAGCTGAGAAGACAAAACCGATTAATTAATTCAAGTGTCACAATTGTAGTAATCTAATTTGCTTTACTCCCAGATTTTCAGTATTTTAAATTCAGTTGATAGTTCAGTTTTCAGGATTTATATGTCATAAAATTTGTTAATCAACTGCCATAAAACCTAGTTTTTCTTTTAAAAAAATGATTTCCTGGGGCTAATAGGGAGAAGAATACAAAGAAAAAAATAAATGAGCCACCTTTTTTTCATTTTTCATGCCAGAGAGTCAACAAATATCACCCAAAGTTAAAACATGGAGTTTAAGAAAAAGCTAATGACTTTAGCCTCTATGATTTTTCTAAACATTTTTCTTAACTTTAAAGGAACAGAGAACTCGTTTCTCCTGCGTGTGTATATATGCTCCTGTGCCCTTTGTGTATTTCTGTGTGTCTCTGTGGGTGTCTACGTTTGTGTTTATCTAAAGGTCAGCAATTTCTTTAGTTTAACTTCAGATTCTTTTACTGTCAAATCTAAAATCAAATGCTTTCTATTTAAAAGTAGCATCTACAGTAAAATTCCCCATTTTCAACTAATGTCGTTTTATTTGTCTTTTTATCCGTGTAGCAGAGACCAAATATTGATAATAACGCCTATTTCTGGGAAGCAGGAGATTGAGTGTCTTTCCATTAGCATTATTATTCTTTGCACTTTTATACATTGTTCAATTTTTTAAGATACCATATATAGTTTTATGAATACTATAAAGTTGTCAACAAAAAGAGTCAAACTCTGTAAAATATTTAAAGAGGTTTATTCTGAGCCAAATATGAGTGACCAGGGCCTGAGACACAGTCTCAAGAGGTCCTAAGAACATGCTCCCACGGTGGTTGGGTTACAACTTGATTTTATACTTTTTAGAGGGACAGAAATTACAGGCAAACATCAGTCAATACATATATACATTGGTTCCATCCAGAAAGGTGGGACAGCTCAAAGAGGTGGGGATGGGGACTGGGTTCCAGGTCATAGGTGGATTCAAAGTTTGTCTCATTGGCAATTGGTTGCAAGAGTTATTAGTTAAAGACCTGAAATCTGTAGAAAAAGAGTGTCTGGGTTAAGATAAAGGGTTGTAGAGACCAAGGTTCTTATTATGTAGATGAAGACTCCCGGTCAATAGATGTTAAATGGCTCTTATCAGACCTAAGAAGGTGCCAGATCCTTAATCTCTCCTGAGTCAGGAAAAGACCTGCAAAGGGAGGGGTATTCGCTAGAGAATGTAAAGACAGTTTTACAGGGCCATTTCAGAATATGTCAAAAAATATATTTTGAGATAAAATACGTCAGTTTCTTTCAGGACCTGCCATCTGTCATGTGATGCTATATGAGAATCAGGTTGGAATTTGATGTCTTATGGCTACAAAGAGTCTGTTTTGTCAGTCTTATAATCTCTGTTTTAATGTTAATGCTGGTCAGTTGTGCCTGAATTCCAAAGGAAGGAGAGCATAATAAGACATGTACAACACCACTTCACATCATGGCCTGAACTAGTTTTTCAGGTTTACTTTGGTATCCCCTTGGCTGAGAGTCAGAGGGCTTAGAATTTTATTTTGGTGGCTTGGCACAGTGGCTCACGCCTGTAATCCCAGCACTTTGGGAAGCCAAGGCAGACAGATCACTTGAGGTGAGAACTTCAAGACCAGCCTGGCTAACATGGAGAAACCCCATCTCTACTAAAAGTACAAAAATTAGCCAGGCATGGTGGTGCATTCCTGTAATCTCAGCTATTTGAGAGGCTGAGGCAGGAGAATCCCTTGAACCCAGGAGCCAGAGGTTGCAGAGATCGCACCACTGCATTCCAGCCTGGGCAACAAAGCAAGACTCCATCTCAAAAAAAAGAAGAAAAAAGACATTATTTTTGGTTTACAAAGTCATTATTAAAAAAATATATAAATAACTAAAATATTTTTCCTATTTTCCTCCAAGTTTGACAACTACTTCAAAACTTCTGGCTTTAAAAGCATACAGAAAAGCGAGTGTTTTTTTGAAATAGCATATGGAGGGTTGTTGTGGCCAACTCAGATGAAATCACCCAGAGAGAGGAGGCGAGGAGAGCAGAGGATGAAGAGAACGGTGGGGAGCATCCGTGCCCTCAGGGGGTGGGGGAAACGAAGGCTGAAGTGAGCAGAGGGCTGGCAGGGAGTGGGCAGGCCTGAGGAGGGGGGTTCAGGGAATCTCTCACCTTGAGCATACTCTCTGCTTGACTCATGTTTTTATTTATTTGGATCACAACACAATAGAAATTTCAGAATGCCACATGCTAGAGACGTACCACAGATATTTATCTTCCAAATATTCTGTGCTGAAACCGCCTTTGCAAAAATCATGACAGTGAGAGAAATCTAGCATAATTGACTCCATCTTGCTTCTAACCTCACAAGCTGACTGCTCTTACTTATGCTTGGGCATAGGCCAAGCTAACTATGGGAGGAATTCAGTTTATAGTTTAACCTTGAAGCAAGGATGATAATAGTCCCTTCTCAAAACTACCCCACTTCCTTGTTTGAGGACCAAAACTGCCTTTGTAAAGTCAATGAAAGGCCACAAGGTTGGAATTATGGGAGGTTCAGGAATCCTGCTCAGCTGTAAAGCACTGTTAAGCCATTGTTCTCTCGCTTGCTTACTGCTCCAGAGTCATGTAACCAGAGGTCACGAGACATGTAACTACCTCAATTGCTCCTATAGATAACATCACTATTGCAAAACCTCAGATTGGTCAGGAGATATTTTTCAGACTTTTGCATTCCAGAGAACTGACTGACGCCACCCAGAGGTGACTCACGGAACAGTATGATAACATATATTATCAAAAAGCCAGGTAGAAGGACCACACAGATTTTGATGCGTAAAAATTTATGAATAATCTTGGCATCAGGAAAACTTTTCTAAGTGTGGGATGAAACTTAGAAGTGTAAACCAAAAGTATCTGAGACAAGTCTCCATCAATTTAGGAAGTTTATTTTGCCAAGGTTGAGGACTTGCCCATGATGGAGCCTCAGGAGCTCCTGACAACATGTGCCCAAGGTGATCGGGCTACAGCTTGGCTTTATATTAATACATTGTAGGGAGACATGAGGTATCAGTCAGTACATGTAAGATGTATGTTGGTTTGGTCTGGAAAGACAGGACAACTTGAAGTGGCGGTTTCCCTGTCAGATGAATTCAAAGATTTTCTGATTGGTGACTAGTTGAAAGAGTTATCGCTAAAGACCAGGAATCCATAGAAAGGAGTATCTGGGTTAAGATACGGTTGTGGGTGTCGGGCACAGTGGCTCACACCTGTAATCCCAGCACTTTGTGAGACCGAGGCAGGTGGATCATCTGAGGTCAGGAGTTCGAGACCAGTCTGGCTAACATGGTGAAACCTCATTTTTACTAAAAATAAACACACACACACACACACACACACACACACACACACACACACACACAAAGTTAGCCAGGTGTAGTGGCATGTGCCTGTAATTCCAGCTTCTCAGGAGGCTGAGGCAGGAGAATTGTTTGAACCAGGGAGGCGAAGGTTGCATGCAGTGAGCTGAGATTGCTCCATTGCACTCCAGCTTGTGCAACAAAAGTGAAACTCCAGCTGAAAAGAAATGGTTACGGTGGAGACCAAGGTTCTTATTATGCAGAGTCTCACTCTGTCACCCAGGTTGGAGTGCAGTGGCACAAACATAGCTCACTGAAGCCTCAACCCCCTGGGCTCAAGCAGTCTTCTCACCTCAGCCTCCCAAGTAGCTGGGACCACAGGCATGTACCACCATCCAGCGTTTTGTTTGTTTGTTTGTTTTTGGAGAGACGAGGTCTCACTGTGTTGCCCGGGATGTTCCTAAACTCCTTGACTCAAGTGATCCTCCCATATCAGCCTCCCAAAGTGCTGGGATTACAGACAAGAGTCTCAGCTCCAGATGTAAATGTTTCTCATCAGACTTAAAGCATCTGTTCTGTCCTTCTTAAGGTCACTGTTTTAATGTTAATGCTGGTCAGCTGTACCTGAATTCCAAGGGAGTGAAGGTATAATGTCATGTATCCAACCACCCATTCCCATCATGACCTGAACCAGTGTTTCAGGTTTACTTTAGAATGCCCTTGACCTAGAGGAAGGGGTCCATTCAGTTTACTGGGAGACTTACAGTTGTTTTTTTTTTTTTTTTTTTAGACAGAGTTTCACTCTTATTACCCAGGCTGGAGTACAATGGCACTATCTCAGCTCACCACAACCTCCATCTCCTGGGTTCAAGTGATTCTCTTGCCTCAGCCTCCTGAGTAGCTAAGATTACAGGCACACGCCACCACACCCAGCTAATTTTGTATTTTTAGTAGAGACGGGGTTTCTCCCTGTCGGTCAGGCTGGTCTGGAACTCCCAACCCCAGATGATCTGCCCCCCGTGGCCTCCCCAAGTGCGGGGTTCCTAGACAAAATCCACCGTGCCCGGCTGCTTACAATTTTATTTTTATTTGACAGAAGCCATAAAAGACAAGATTGATATATTTGATGTAAAAATTAAGCTGTTCGGCTGGGCACAGTGGCTCATACCTGTAATCCTAGCACTTTGGGAGGCCAAGGCAGGCGGGTCACTTGAGGTCAGGAGTTTGAGACCAGCCTGACCAATATGCTGAAACCTTGTCTCTACTAAAAAAAAACAAAAATTAGCCAGGCAGGGTGGCATAAAAAAGGCCTGATTTCTTGGATATGAAGAGAGCTCCCATGTATGAATTAATGGGGCTCAGGACATGCCACCCCAAAATAACGATCTAGGAGACCAGCATAGGCCACCCAAATATGCCTCTTTGTCATAGGATTATTTTGACCTGATTATTTTGAGAAACTACAGACATAGAAGATATGAAAAGTTATCATTTGTAAGAGAAATTTGTATCTGCAAAGGAAATCTCCATTTGAAAGGATAGCTCCCTCTAAGACTCTTAATCAATGGAGAAGGCATCAGCTGAAATCTGCACAAACTCACTTTTGTTTTCCAGGACCTTTCCTGGCCTTCTCATTTTAAGGGGGCCCTTCCCTACCCTTCTTGCTTTGTTTTAGCCAACAGTGATATCTAAGCTTGAAGCTTATACTCTTTTTTAAAGATGGACTCATTTCTTTGGGTGTTCTCCCGTGTATACAGGAGGGATAAACGTTCTTAAACTTCTGTTTTTCTCCTGTGCGTCTGTGTTCTGTTATAGGGAGTCCCAGCTAAGAACTATGAAGGACAGAGAGAAAACTATTTTTCCTCCCCTGCAGAATCAATAAGACTGACAACTGCGTAGAAAAATAAGCAAGGCTATTAACAGACAGTATCCAGTAAAACAAAAACACTCACTGCTCTTAAATATATGAGAAGAAGCTCAATCTCACTTGAGAAAAGAGAAATGGAATTTAAAATTATGCAAGAGCTACCCTTTTCCATCTCTCAGACTGGCCACGGGGGGAGCCTCTAAGTGCCTGGGGGAGGGGGTGCTTAGTGTTTACATTTACTGTGTACATTTAAGTGTTACAGCCTTTTGAATTTTATACCATGGGCATATTTTGCCTTTTCAAAATTAAATGTGTTTTTTTTTTATTTGTTTTCTTGGTTTTTTCTGAGATGGAGTCTCACTCCGTGGCCCAGGCTGGAGTGCAGTGGGATGATCTTGGCTCACTGCAACCTTTGCCTCCCAGGTTCAAGCAATTCTCTTGCCTCAGCCTCCTAAGTAGCTGGGACTACATGCAAGCGCCACCACATCCAGCTAATTTTTATATTTTTAGTAGACACAGGATCCACCATGTTGTCATAGTCTCGAACTCCTGACTTTGTGATCCACCCACCTCAGCCTCTCAAAGTACTGGGATTACAGGTGTGAGCCCCCATGCCCGGCCAACAGAAAGGTTTGAGATAGAGAAGTTGCAGATGTTACCTCTTCTCCCATGGGGCGGCTACTCACTCACTCATGCCACCAACACTCACTGAGCAACTGTAGTGCCTGGCATTGTTCTGGGCTCTGGGGAAATGGCTGTGAGGAAGACAAAGTCCCCACCCTGGTGGCCCTTGGGTTCTGGTATCGAGAGACAGACAATAAAGAAACAAGGCCCTCTGTGGTCTGCCGGTGATAACAAGTGACATCGAGGACTGTCAGGGAGGGGAGGTGGGGAGCACTGGGAGGGAGTCGGGTAGACTTCACATGCTTTTTAAGCATAGGTTGCTCTAGAAAGTCCCTAGCAAGACAGTGATATTTGACCTCGAAGTGACAGTGACAGTGACCTCAAAGAAATGGGAGAGCCAGTCATGGAGATATCTGGCCAAGGGGAAAGTGTTCTAAGCAGAGAAACCGCACATGCAAAGGGCCTGCCACAGAGATGAGGCTAGTCCTCTCTAGGAGCAGCAGGAAGGCCTGCCATGCCACTGATAAAAGAGCAAGAGGGAAAGTGGGAGGAGGAGAGGCCAAAGAGATAGTGTCAGGCCAAACAGAGTGGGATTTTGTACATTACCCTAGGGTCAGAGGGAAGGAGGGCCATGCCTTGGTGCAGTGCCCATCACAGAACCATCTACCTCTATTGGAAATGGGTTTATAATGTGGGGAAGAATCCACACCGAGACAGTGGATCACTCGGCAAGGCTGGTTTACTTTCTGCAGAAAGGGTGCAACTCGTTGGCAGTCTCACCACAAGAGCACACCTGAACAAAGGAGACAGGTACATTTATACCTTTCATAACCTGATACAATCGCCCTACTGCTGTGTCCAATTTCCATTGGCCAGAATAGGACCTCACATTCTATGCTTGACCAGATTAAGCTAAAAACTTGGAAGTTTCCCAAATAGATAAGGGAGAAAGAAGACAAGAAAGCCGGGTGCAGTGGCTCACACCTGTAATCCTAGCACTTTGGGAGGCTGAGGCGGGCGGATCACCTGAGTTCAAGACCAGCCTGACCAATATGGTGAAACCCTATCTTAAAAAAAAAAAAAAAAAAAAAAGGAAAAAAGAGGAAGCTAGTCAGGAGAAAGTCAGGGGGCTTTCCAAATAAGGAATGGCATGCACCAGGGTTTGGAGCTTGCCCAGTTCTGTTCAGACACACTGGAGTGAGTCAAGGTAGCTGATTTAAGATGTAGCTGATTTACAGTGGCTCAATGCCTATAATCCCAGCACTTTGGGAGGCTGAGGTGGGTAGATCACAAGATCAGGAGTTCGAGACCAGTCTGGCCAATATGGTGAAACCCCATCTCTACTAAAAATATAAAAATTAGCCAGGCATGGTGGTATGCATCTGTAGTCCCAGCTACTTGGGAAGCTGAGGCAGAAGAATTGCTGGAATCCGGGAGCTGAAAGTTACAGTGAGCCAAGATTGCACCACTACACTCCAGCCTGGGTGACAATTGAGACTCCATCTCAAAAAAAAAAAAAAAAGGATATAGCTGATTTAGAAAAATATATATACATGGGTATATGTTTATGCTAATAGCAGATAATGGCCATAGAGCAAGAGTTTGTAACTCCTTATAATGTAGTCTAAGATATAAACTTCCAAGAACTTTCCTATCTCTCACAACCTCTGTAAATGACTGTTGGATTTGAATTTCAAATGTAACACGTCATTGTGTTAAGGAAAACTCCCTTTAACTACTATTTTTCCACTATTTTATAAAAACAGTGTTGAATCATGTTTTAAAACTGTCTACTTCAATTATTAATGCCTTTAAATATTTTCTCTTATTCCACGATAAATTACCTTAAGAACCAAGCCTATTTGGCTTTAGTGACTTTTCTTTGATGAGTTGTTTTATGCTGGTTGGTAAAATTTTATGAAAGACTTCTGCATCTATCATTATAAATGCTGTTGATCTATACTATTTTTGAGAAATACAATTTTTCATGGTTCTAGAATATTCCATTATAGGATGCTATAATCATCTAACTAAGTTTCTGGGATTGAATATTAGAGAAGGGTTTGCCTTAATAGTCACCCTCTTTCTCTCCCCCTTTCTCTCTTTTGCTCTCTCAATCCCTCTTGTGCACACACATACACACACAAATGGGGTCAAAAATACGTATATTTAAGACATAGATATACAGTAGGATTCAAATTTCTGTACCTGATGACCCACTTCCTCATCATATTCTATAGAATTCATCTGGTTTCCCACAAGGCCCATCTCAGGGGTCATAAAATAAACTGCCTTTGGTCCCAGCTGCTGAAGCAGGTCATAGCTGGCTGCTGGCAGTCTTTAGCCTCTCAGTTCTGTCTCTGCTTGCTGACCCCTCCCTGAAATGGGGTGTGGGAGTTTGGGAGACCAGGAGCCCCCATGGGAACCCTGACAGCAGAGGGAAGTGCTTCTCAGGTCCAAGCAGTGACCCTGATGGGTGCCAGGAGCCCTTGGGCCTTCAACATGTTAACTGGGGGCTGGGGTAAGCTCCCGAGATGGGCTTGTTTGGGGCCGACCTGAGAGACCCCACAGCTACCTTAGCCTCACCTCAGCTCTCTCCAAACTGAAGTCTCCTGTGAGTCTCCACCACATCCTCCATCTGCTTCCCTGTCCCAGACAGCCCACACTTAGCCTCTGCCTAAGGGTCACCTTGCCCCTTTCTACCTGGGAACCAAGAGGAGCCCAGGGAAGCCGGGACCAGGTGTGCCAGGTGATCCCCGCCCCCTTCAGAGAAGTGTCCTCCCCTCTCCCCATGCCCAGTGTCTAGATGCCTCTGCCTGTGGCTTCCAGTTGGGTTTGGCCAGTGGGCAGCACCAGCTGAAGGCAAAAAGGAGGGAAAACAGGGCTGTGGGTTTTATCCTCATTCTATGATTCCCCCACTGTTGTGTCCTTTCCCCAAGGCCCAGCACCTATCGGGAGTCTGTCTGCCCAGCACCACCCGCCATCCTCAGGCCTCGGAGCAGCAGTGGCTCTTGCCTTTGTCGGCCTCAGGCCCTGTGGCCCCCTGCAGCCTTCTCTGTGCTCTGCCCACACGTGGTCAAGTTCCCAGCTGATGTGAGCCATCTGTTTCCTGCCAGGAGACTGCTGGGTGTGCAAGGCCTCCCCTCCTAGTCTCACTCCATTACCGACTTTGCCCTGATGCTAAAGCTGTGTCCTTTTCTGGGGTAATCCTCGAGGTTCCTTGCCTCATGCCAAGAAAATTAAGGACATGAACACATACAAGTTTGAAGTTTAAGAGTAGAGGTTTAGGTTGGGGGCAGTGGCTCACACCTGTAATCCCAGCACTTTGGGAGGCCAAGGCGAGCAGATCACTTGCGGTCAAGAGTTTGAGGCCAGCCTGGCCAATGTGGTGAAATCCCGTCTCTACTAAAAATAGAAAAATTTGTCAGGCGTGGTTGCATACAGCTGTAATCCCAGCTACTCGGGAGGCTGAGGCAGGAGAATCACTTGAATCCAGGAGGCAGATGTTGCAGTGAGCCAAGATAATGCCACTGTACACCAGCCTGGGTGACAGAGCGAGATTCTGTCTCCAAAAAAAAACAAAGAGTGAAGGTTTCATAGGCAAAAGAAAGAGAAAGGAGAACAGCTCTCTTCCTTGCAAGAGAGAGGGGTCCCTGAATGGGACTTCTGGCCTACAGCAGAGTGCACCAGATTTTATAGACAGGCTTGAGGACGGGGTGTCTGATTTACAGAGGGCCCACAGGTTGGTTGAACCAGGTGTGATGTTTGCATAGCGTTCCAGGAAGCTGGCCATCCCACCGTAATCTTATTATGCAAATGGGCTTTCCACTTGGATGGCAGCATGTCTGCTCCTTACTGTCCACTTGGCTGGCAAAGGGAAGTGAAGATGGAGCTGCCATGTTGGACATGCATTGACCCAGGTGGCCGCTTTCCTGCTGGCACAGCTGCCGCCTTCACCTGTGCAAGCTGCTAGCCTGCCTTTGTATGTCTGCAGCTTAACTTTGTAGGCTGTTCTTTGTTAGAAAAGAAATGATATGGTATGGGAGCTGTGTATCATTAAAAGGAAAACCTTACTAAGGACTTCCTTACCCTTCCTTATTATCTGTCTAATAACTTCTTTCTTTTTTTTTTTTTTGTGAAGTCTCACTCTGTTGCCCAAGCTGGAGGGCAGTGGCATGATCTCAGCTCGCTGTAACCTCTACCTCCTGGGTTCAAGTGATTCTCCTGCCTCTGCCTCCTGAATAGCTGGAATTACAGGCACCTGCCACCACACCTGGCGAATTTTTATATTTTTAGTAGAAACAGGGTTTCACTATGTTGGCCAGTCTGGTCTCGAACTCCTGACCTCAAGTGATCCGGCCACCACGGCCTCCAGAAGTACTGGCATGAGCCGCCACACCCAGCCAATAATTTCTTCTTAACTGCTATATCAATGCAATCTGGATAGCAGAGATCTAAATAGGAACCGGAAGAGAAGCTCTCCCTGTCTGGCTCCCTCCCAGCTCCCCACCAGGGGTCTAATATATTTATGTTCCTCCCAGCTCTACTCTTATGACTCAGAACTAAAGACTTCTGCATCTTGGGAGGATCTCTAAGATCAAGTGGTTAAAAGCAACATCTTCCTAGAGAGATCAAGTACCCACTCTGTCTCGAGGACGATACATTCTTGATTTAGCCTGAGGAGGTAGACTGCTTCCCCGAGGACCTGTTAAAAAGGGAAAGTTGGCCGGGCGGGGTGGCTCATGCCTGTAATCCCAGCACTTTGGGAGGATGAGGCAGGCGGATCACGAGGTCAGGAGATTGAGACCATCCTGGCTAACATGTTGAAACCCTGTCTCTACTAAAAATACAAAAAATTAGTTGGGTGTGGTGGCATGTGCCTGTAGTCCCAGCTATTCAGGAGACTGAGGCAAGAGAATTGCTTGAACATGGGGGTGGAGGTTGCAGTGAGCAGAGATCGCACCACTGCACTCTAGCAGAAAAAAAAAAAACTTAAAATGTTAACTTTAACTTCTTAAATATTGGCAAATATATTTTGTCTTTCACATATGTTAGAGACTTTACTCATCCTATCTCAATCCTCACATGCTTCATCCCATTTTGCAGATGTAGAAATTGAGGCACCCCATGGCTCAGCAGCTCCTAACGTACCTTTATGAAATGCTATGTGGTGAGGCCCTTTCCACCTCCAAATCCAGTAACTGCTCAGTAAATTGGAAAATAAGAATTCGAAGAGCATAGGAAATCTGTCTATTAGGCCTCATTGCCCTCCACCCCGCTTTTTTAAATGTGGTTGTGGGGCATTTTTGGCCGTCTGTATGCCTGGGCTTGCGAGCTTGGATGTCAGTTTTCACTTAAGGAAAATTTTTACATTGCGGTCAAAAGCCATTTAAGAAATAAATGCTGGGACGAAGATAATGGAAACGCTGGTAACCTTTAATGATGGTGGCGCTTGCAAAACGTATAGTTCAGTAAGGGCTGATGCTTGATCCAAAAAGCTCTTGTTAAAATTCAATCTTCTTCGGCAGTGAGCGTTAGCAGGAAATGCTTGCGATGAACGAAAACACAGGAAAGGTTAATGGCCTTCTTTGCTATAATGATTCAGGGTTTAACTCAGATTCCACCTCATCCTTGGATCATGCATACGCTGAAGGTTTTTTTTTTCTTTTTAGTAATCAGGAGAAAAATTGATTACCAAAATTATAATTAAGAGCTGGAAAAATATGCACCAATTTGGCTGCTTCATTTAGCACATATTTCAGGTTAATTGCATGATTTTACTAATGAAGATATTTGCATGAATATTTTCAGTGGCTACATTTAACTTATTGTATAATGAATACTCTGCTAAGCAGATGACTTCACTTGTCGTTGGACTTAGAACAAAGGCCAAAACCCTCAGTGAGATGTTCAATGAGACTGTTCTAGGGTTATGTGTCAGCCTCTCAATTAGTAATCTGGTATACCTCCCTTGTAGAATTTACACCGTACAACCAGATCCTTTTCTAATTTTGAAAAAGACTGGAAGATTCCAAAGCAACTAGAAAAACAACCTTTATTATCCATTTTTCAAAAAAAAAAATACATTAAAGGCCAGGCACAGTGGCTCACACACCAGTAATCCCAGCACTTTGGGAGTCTGAGGCAGAAGGATCACTCAGACTAGGAGTTCAAAACCAGCCCAAAATGGGTAATATAGACCCTATCTTAAAAAAAAAAAAAAAAAAAAGATAACCACTGTTAAAGGTCTAGGGGCATTCTATTCTAAGTATTTTTTCTTTATTTTTTTCTTTAGTAGGAAACTTCCTATTTGTTACCAAAATAAATTATACTATACATACGATTTTGTGTTTAATCTACTTTTTTACTGAACAATATAAATTGTGAACACTTTCAATTAGTAAACATTTTTCTATCACTGTGTAAAGGTACAAAGTTTTTCATTGTGTGGAAGGGTCACAATTTAAGTGATCCCCTTTTATTAGACATTTAGGTTTCATTCAGTTGTTCACTACTGGTAAGTAGCAGGCAGTGAACATTCTTGAAGCTCTTTGAGCTCATCTGTAATTATCTCCTGAGATACATTTCTAGAAACTAAATGATTGGAAAGCCCTGGTAGAGATTGTAAAATCTGACCCCCTGGGAACATACACATTTGAAATCCCACCAGCAGGGTGAGAGGAGGCTTGCTTCCCTGCAATCTCACCAACACTGGGGACCAATGCTGTCCTTTAAAATAAGGCCTGAAAAACTGATCTGTTTGTTAATTTAGTTTGCATTTATCTTTTTTTTTTTTTTTTTTTTTTTTTTGAGATGGAGGTCTCGCTCTGTTGTCCAGGCTGGAGTACAATGGCACGATCTTGGCTCACTGCAACCTCTGCCTCCTGGGTTCAAGAGATTCTCCTGCCTCACCTTCTGGAGTAGCTGGGATTATAGGCACCTGCCACCATGCCTGGCTAATTTTGTTGTTGTTGTTTTTTTTTTTTTAAACAGAGTCTTGCTCTGTCACCCAGGCTGGAGTGCAGTGGTGTGATCTCAGCTCACTGCAACCTCCACCTCCTGGGTTCAAATGATTCTCCTGCCTCAGCCTCCCGAGTAGCTGGGATTACAGGCATGTGTCACCACACCCAGCTAATTTTTTTTTTTTTTTTTTTTTTTTTTGTATTTTTAGTAGAGACAGGATTTCACACTGCTGGCCAGGCTGGTCTTGAACTCCCAACCTCAGGTGATCCACCCGCCTCAGCCTCCCAAAGTGGTGGGATTACAAGTGTGAGCCAGTACACCCAGCCTATTTCGCATTTCTTTAGTTCCTAGTGGAATGAGTGATTATTTATGGGCCATTGATGGTTCTTTCTAAACTGCTAGCCCAAGTGTTTTGCCCATTTTTAAAAATTGGGATTGTTAATTTTTTTTGGGGGGGGGTCTTAAGAATATGGCCATTAATCTGCTATATATGGTACAAATATTTTTCCATTAATTATAATATTTTTGTATTTGTGCAACAGCCAGCTTAGCTGCAAGCCCCTAGTGAGGCCAGAGTTCCCAGGAACAGAGTTCAGACTTTCGGCAGCTGCATGTGGAGAAAGACAGCCGGGCCTGAGGGCCTGAGAACCAGAGGACCACGTGCCACCTCCCTACAAATCACCAGTAGTGTCCTGAGTGAGGCAGAGGCTCCCGCTGAGGCAGGAGAATCATTTGAACCCAAGAGGTGGAGGTTGCAGTGAGCTGAGATCACACTACTGCACTCCACCCTGGGTGACAGAGCAAGACTCTGTTTAAAAAAACACAACAAAATTAGCCAGGCATGGTGGCAGGTGCCTGTAATCCCAGCTATTCCAGAAGTTGAGGCAGGAGAATCTCTTGAACCCAGGAGGCGGAGGTTGCATTGAGCCAAGATCATGCCATTGCACTCCAGCCTGGACAACATAGCAAGACCTGCATCTCAGAAAAAAAAAAAAAAAAAAGATAAATCCAAACTAAATTAACAGATCAGTTTTTCAGGCCTTATTTTAAAAGACAGCATTGGGGTGCAGATGTAGAAGAGTAGCTGGAGATAAGGGAGGACTCTGGCTTGGGCCCCCCACCCCAGCATTGGGCCAAGCTAAGGTTGGGTTGGGAAAAGCTTTTGTTTCTAAGCAGAGACTTCACATGAGTTAAATCTGGAAGACATGAGGAAATCTCAAAAAAGCACAAACTATTGTTTCTTTAAAAAGATATTTAGGCCAGGCACACTAGCTCAAGCCTGTAATCCCCCCACTTTGGGAAAATGGTTTGAGGCCAGGAGTTTGAGAAAAGCCTGAGCAGCATAGCCAGACCCCACCTCAGCAAAACAGAAAAGACATTTAGTATGATTCTGAAATGCAATGAAGCATCCTAGGTTGGAGCCTGAATTATGGAAGATATTGCTAGATGGCCTGGTATTAAACAGTGGAGTATGGATTAGTTGGACAGTACTGTTGAATCGATATTGAGCTTCCTGAACTCAATCACCATATTGTAGTTACAGAAGATGCCTTGGTTCATAGGGGACACGTGATGAAAGTTAAGGATAAATATCATGCTGCCTGCAATTTATTACAGTTGAGGATCTTGAAAGGTCCTCAATAATAGATATATAAAAAGAAGTATACTATGAAAAAATTTCAATAGACTATCTCTCATGTCCCTATATATTTACTTCTCCATTTAAAATTCTGTATGTTGGCCCTTCTTGCTTATCTTAACAGGAAGAAATATATATGTGTATATATATTTGCGTTTCCGTGTCTTTTAATAATAATGTGAGCTAAGCATTATACCTAGTTATGCCTTCATTTACTGGCAGGACCAGTAAATGGTCCTTTCATGAGTGGACCTTGAAAGACACTATTGGTGAACCTGTGTGTTAACAAGGAAGGGACCTAGGGGAATGGTCTGTGTGTGACTGTTTGCTGTTCTGTTCCTGTGACTTTTCCGTAGGTTTAGACAATTTTCAAATTAAACATTTTAAATGCTGCTAAAGTTCTAGGTATGGCCAGGCATGGTGGCTCACACCTGTTATCCCAGCACTTTGGGAGGCTGATGCAGGAGGATCACTGGAGGGCAGGAGTTTGAGACCAGCCTGGGCAACATAGGGAGACCCCGTCTCTACAAAAAAAAAAAAAAAAATAGAAGAATTAGCTGGGCACGATGATGCGCGCCTGTAGTCCCCACTACATAGGAGGCTGAAGTGGAAGATCGCCTGAGCCTAGGAGGTTGAGGCTGGAGTGAGCCATGATAGCACCACTGTACTCCAACCTGAGTGACAGAGTGAGACCCTGTCTCAAAAAAACCAAAAACAAATGCTAGGTGTAACAGCCAGGCTTGTTAAGGATGAAATGAACAGTTGTTGACAGAACAAAGTCAAGATTCCTGAGCCCTCCATTTCAGAGGCAACTTCCCAGGGATCAACTTGCCACAGCAACCCCAGCTCTGCCCCTGTGACCTCCCACACACACCCCTCAAGTCCTCCGCCTCACCCCTATTGTTTCCCACATGTGTCGCCCAGGAAGGACATGTCTTTCTTAAAAACAGTGTTATTCACACCCTTTCAAACACACACAAAAAGAACAACACGATGAACGCCCGTGTGCCCCAGACAGCATTATCAAATCTCGGCTGAATGTCACATCTCCTCAAATCTCTCTGGTTATTTTTCTTTTTTTAAGGAATAAAACATCCTGGAATCACTGGGGCCCCTGTGTAGCCGCCGCTAAGCCCTGTCCTCCCCTCTCTTCTGTGGGTTCTCTCTCATCCACCGGCTGTTTCTCCTTCACTTGTTTGTTTTCATACTTTTAATACATATTTATGCATCCACGAACAATATGTGGGTTTTTCTAGGTTTTGAAGTTTTATGTAAATATTATCATGCAGAGCACGTCATTCCGCAACTTGCTTTTCTGGCTCTTCATTGTTTGTGAAATGCATCCAAGTGAATATATGTGTGGTTCTAACCCATGGAATTTACCCTATGTTTCCTATTCCACTGAATTTGAATATCCCCTCATAGATTTTATCCTTTCTCCTATAGATGGATGTGCACGTGGTATCCCCTTTTACAAGCAATGCTGCAATTCACACCCCCACCCACAGCTCCTTGAGCACCTGTGACAATGTCAAAGGTGTATTTACCTGTTAGGGAAATAAAGGGACGGGGAACTGGTGGTGTCCGGCAGGAAGCTGCCATCTGAATCTCAGAGCACATGCTCAGAGTTCGGACTGTGCAACTCAACTTCCTGTCGTCCTTCCCTTCTCTGCTTCTTGCACCTTGTCCCCCATCACCTGACATAGCCACTGAATCAGTCAGGGTTTTATTGCACTAATGCTATGTCATAAACAATCCCAGATTCTGGGGGCTTTCAAGTATGTATCGCTCACTTGTGCATGAGGCTCAGCTCTGTGCCAGTTGTGTGCTGGATTTGTCTGCTCTGTGGGTGTTTGACTCCTGAAGAGCCAGTGGTTTCCTGGGACATGCTCTTCTCCTGGTGAAAGGCCAAGCCAAATCATGAAAGCACAATAGCACGTGTAAAGGCTCTGTCTGATGTGCGGATATGATGTCTGCTCATATTCATTGGCCAATGAAAGTCACATGGCTAAGCCCAAAGTCAGCAGGAGGGGAATAGACTCCAACCACAGCGGTGCTTTGGGCAGGAAGGGAAGAAGAAGTATGTGCAAATGATACCCGTCTACCCCAGGAACAGACCACCTTCTCTGTTCCTACCACCACACACACACACACACACATCAAAGGCGTTTAAACCAGAGTGACTCCATCTTGAATATGGGCTGGGTAAAATAAGACTGGGACCTACTGAGCTGCATTCCCAGGAGGTTAAGTTATTCTTAGTCACAGGATGAGGTAGGAGGTAGGCACAAGATACAAATCACAAAGATCTTGCTGATAAAACAGCCTGCAGTAAAGAAGGTGGCCAAACCCAAATCCAAGATGGCATGACAGTGACCTCCGATGTCCTCACTGCTCTTTATATGCTAATTATAATTCATTAGCATACCAAAAGACACTCCCACCAGCACCATGACATTTACAAATGGTGACCAGGAAATTATCCTACACGGGCTAAAAGGGAGAAATCCTCAGTTCTGGAGATTGCCCACCACTGCTTTCCCAGAAAACTCATGTATAATCCACCCCTTGTTTAGAATATAATCAAGAAGTAACAATGAGTGTAAGCAGCTGAGCTGCCTATGCCACTGCTCTGCCCACGGAGTAGCCCTTCTTTATTCCTTACTTTACTAATAAACTCGCCTTCACTTTCTGGATTTGCTTAGAAGATTTTCTTGCTCGAGATCCAAGACTTCTCCCTTGGGCTCTGGATCAGGACCCCTTTCCATTAACATGCACACACACACACATGGTTACACACAGACACACACGTACGCATGCACACGCACATGGACACACAGAAACGTGCACAGGGACACATGCACACACACGCGCACATGGACACACAGACGGACACACGCACTTGGACACACAGAAACACACACATGCACATGGACACATAGACGCACACACATAAGTGTACGTGGACACAGACACGCACATGGACACACAGATGCACACACACTTGGACAGAGAAGCACACACGTGCACATGGACACAGACGCATACAAGCACACATGGACACAGACGCACACACGTACATTGACACAGAAGCACACACGTGCACATGGACACAGATGCACACACACACACGGATACACACGTACACGTGCACATGGACACAGACACACACATGCGCACACATGCACAAATAGGCACACTTGCAGACTCCTTCTCACCTCTCCTCCCCAGTTACCTACTGCGCATTCTCTGGTTCCTGCAAGTTGTTTCCAGGGCTAGATTGGGTTGGATGGTGACAGTCAGAAAGGTGCTGGGTGAGCTGATATTAAGAGCAGCAAATGCCTCATCAGAAATGTAACAAGATGAAGAAAACAGAATCTGCCCACAAACCTCCCCAGGAGACTAAAATCATCCATTGGAAATGATCCATAGGATGAGCCCCTGGATGGTGAGTGAGAGCCCCATGGGACACGCTCAGCTCGCGAGCCAGGCTAGCGGCCGCCCTCTCCAAGGCGGGCTGTGGCTCACTGCAAAGCTGCCGCACCTCACGCTCAGGTGGGTGTTGGACCCCAGGCAGAGGTGAGCTGAGAAGAATGCTCAGCGGTGACTCTGCAATGATTCCTCCCAGCAGTCTCCACTCAGCGCTCAGTCTCTCCTTAAGTAAGGGTTGGTAAATTATTTAAAGAACATGAGTTTGAGGGATTCCAAGGAGAATTCTGCTAGGATCCCTAGATATCTTTGTTGACCTCAACGGTAGATTTCTGGACCCTGATGCAACCAAATAACTTATATTTTGTCATGAAAGTTTGCTTTTTCCAGGCTTAATTTATTTTTAGAAACTTTAATTTTTATTAACATAGTAAATTTTATATTAACTGTATTTTACCACAATTTTTTTTTTTTTTTTTTTTGAGACCGAGACTTGCTCTGTCGCCCAGGCTAGAGTGCAGTGGTGTGATCTCAGCTCCAGGCAACCTCCACCTCCTAGGTTCAAGCAATTCTCCTGCCTCAGTCTCCCAAGTAGCTGGGATTACAGGCATGCACCACCATGCCTGGCTAATTTTTGTATTTTTGGTAGAGATGGGGTTTCACCATTTTGGTCAGGCTAGTCTTGAACTCCGGACCTCGGGCGATCCACCCACCTTGGTCTCCCAAAGTGCTGTAATTACAGGCATGAGCCACCACACCTGGCCACTGACTTAATCTTTTAATTCTGTAAAGGAAATTCTACTGAGGAAACCAGCAAGGGCTCTTAGTAAAATATTCGTTGTGGGTGTTTGTTGATTGCACAGCCAACATGCATGCCCTCCCTACCTGTATCCTCTAGGGCCCTGTGGGGAATTCACTCTCCCCTATCCTCAGCCATGTGGCTTGGTAAGACTGACCCTGCCCTCAGCAGAGGGTGGGCCCCACGGACTTGAACCCAAGTCTTGTGGGTCTAGCAGGAGAACACAGGCTCAGGACGGAGGTTGCTGTGTGGCTGTCAACAGTGGGCAGCCTGAGGATAAAGCTAATATCAGAAGAGGCAGAGCCAAGCTTGGCAGTGTCTTTCAAGCCTTGAAACAAAGCCCTGGGAAAGCAAGGCCCACATGTGCTTCAGATGAACACGTTCCGAAGTAATGAGCCAAGGAGCCGTCATTCAACATACCCTGGCCTTTTATTTTATTTTATTATTATTATTTTTTATTGTACGTTAGGGTCTGGGGTACATGTGCAGATCATGCAGGATTATTGCATAGATATGTACATAACAAGGTGGTTTGCTGCCTCCATCCCCCCATCACCTGTGTCTGGCATTTCTCCCTATGTTATCTCTCCCCAACCTCCCCACCCGCCACTGTCCCTCCCCTACCCCCCACCAACAGACCCCAGTGTGTGATGCTCCGCTTCCTGTGTCCCTGTGTTCTCATTGTTCAACACCTGCCTGTAATGAGAACATGCGGTGTTTGATTTTCTGTTCTTGTTTCAGTTGGCTGAGAATGATGGTTTCTAGATTCATCCACATCCCTGCAAAGGACACAAACTCATCGTTTTTCATGGCTGCATAGTATTCCATGGTATATATTTGCCACACTTCCCTTGTCCAGTCTATCATCAATGTGCATTTGGGTTGGTTCCAGGTCTTTGCTATTGTAAACAGTGCCACAGTGAACATACGTGTGCATGTGTCTTTATAATAGAACAACTTATAATCCTTTGGGTATATACCCAGTAATGGGATTGCTGGGTCAAATGGAATTTCTATTTCCAGATGCTTGAGGAATCACCACACTGTCTTCCACTATGTCTGAACTCATTTATACTCCCACCAATAGTGTAAAAGTGTTCCTATTTCTCCACATCCTCTCGAGCATCTGTTGTCTCCAGATTTTTTAATGATCGCCATTCTAACTGGCGTGAGATGGTATCTCAATGTGGTTTTGATTTGCATTTCTCTAATGAATGATCAGTGATGATGAGCATTTTTTCATATGTTTGTTGGCCTCATATATGTCTTCTTTTGAAAAGTGTCTGTTCATGTCCTTTGCCCACTTTTGAATGGGTTTTTTTTTCTTGTAAATCTGTTTTAGCCCTGGTCTTTTCATTTGGTT
>CAUYLG010005758.1:0-91570 GCA_963573385.1 Cacajao melanocephalus | reverse complement strand
GTTTATTGCAGCACTGTTCACAATAGCAAAGACTTGGAACCAACCCAAATGCCCCTCAATGATAGACTGGATAAAGAAAATGTGACACATATACACCATGGAATACTATGCAGCCAAACCAAAAGAATGAGATCACGCCCTTTGCAGGGACATGGATAAAGCTGGAAACCATCATTCTCAGCAAACTGACACAAGAACAGAAAACCAAACACCGCATGTTCTCACTCATAAGTGGGAGTTGAACAGTGAGAACAAATGGACACAGGGAGGGGAACATCACACACTGGGGCCTGTCAGGGGGGTGGAGGGGCTAGGGGAGAGATAGCAGATGGGGGGTTTGAGGATGGATAGTATTAGGAGGAATATCCAATGTAGATGTTGGGTGATTGATGCAGCAAACCACCATGGCACACGTATACTAATGTAACAAACCTGCACGTTCTGAACATGCACCCAGTACTGAAAACATAATAAATAAATTTTATAAAAAATTGCAATGAGATAACCTCTACATATTTGTTAGAATGGCTAAACTAAAAATACTGTCCGTATCAAGTGTTGTTGACATGTGAAGCAGCTACAACTCTCGTACACTGCTGATAAAAATTCAGATTGTCATTTCCTAGACTTTTGAAAACTGTTTGACACTGTCAGAAATGTCAGACATAAACCTAATATATGACCTAGTCAGAAACTCATTTTGATATATTTTCCCAGGATAAATGAAAATACTTGTTTATGCAAAGACTTTCATGAGCATGTTTACAGCAGTTGTATGTGAAATAGCTAAACATTGGAAACAACTCAAATATTAATAGGTAAATGGATAAACAAATTATGGCTGATCTATATAGAACAATACTATATACAATCAATACATCTACTGATACATTCCATAATAAGGATGAAGCTCAAAACTATTAGACTGAATGAAAAAAAGTCAGACACAAAACAGTATATAGAGTATGATTCCACTGGAACACATTGATATGATTTGGCTCTGTGTCCCCACCCAAATCTCACCCTGAATTATACTTCCCATAATCCCCATGTGTCATGGGAGGGATACAGTGAGAGATAGTTTAATCATGAAGGCGGTTACCCACATGCTGTTCTCATGACAGTGAGTGAGTTCCACGAGATCTGATGGTCTTCTAAGGGACTTTTCCCTCTTTTGCTTGGCATTTCTTCTTGCCACCACGTAAAAAAGGAAGTTTGCTTCCCCTTCTATCATGACTGTAAATTTCTTGAGGTCTCCCTAGCCCTGTGGAACTGTGAGTCAATTAAACGTCTTTCCTTTATAAATTAGCCAGCCTAGGGTATGTCTTTATTAGCTGCATGGGAACAAACTAATACAGACATCAACTGATCAACAGTGATAGAACGTCTATCAGTGACTATCTGGGGGCAGAGATGAATAAAGGAAGGGATAGCTGAGGATCATGAGAAGACTTCTGGAGGTGCTGACGGTGTTTGTTATCTTTACTGTTGTGATAGTTTCATGGATTTCCAGATAAGTCAAAACTTCACAAATTGTATATTTTAAATATGGGCAGTTTATTACGTATCAATTATCCTTAAAGTTTTTTTTTTTAATGCAGCAAAAATACCATAAATAAACTTAGAGAACAGTGGTCCATTAGGGCCAAAATATTTATAGGACATACAAATAACAAAAGACTAGTTTTTTACATTTATACAACTTATTTAACTTAATAAGATAATGGCCCACCTACCAAATGTGAGTGTGCCAAGACTATCTATTAATAGACTGTTTAACCTGGGAGGACAGAAGGATGCAATGAAGGAAGAGATGGAGGGAAGGAGGAAAGGATGGAGGAATGGAAGGAAGAAAGGAGGGGAGGAAGAAAGGCCAGTAAGAAAGTTCCGGTAAGCATATACAGGTCAAAAATGACATCTATTTTTTTCTTAATATCCCTATAGTGGCAATGGTGTGGTTGAAGAGATAATTTACATGTAGTAAAAAGATAAATTGATGAAAACTTGTTGGATAGGCAATTAGTCAATATCTATCAAATTTTAAAATTTGCATACCCTTTGATTTAAAAACTACAAAATAATATATTTGTATAAGGATGCTGATTGTAGAATTATGAAAGAAAAAAACAAAACCACAAAATAATCTAAATGTCTATTCATAGGAATTGACTTAATAAATTATAATATAACATACAATATTTTGCAGTTTTGTGAAAATAAATGCGCTGACATAGTATCTCCTAGATATAATTTATGAAAAGGGCAAGGTACAAAACAGTATGTGGTATAACTGTTTTATCACCACTGGGGATATTGATATGCATAATTTTTCTGATAGAAAATACACAAGCTGTTAGACACTGTTAAGGAATTGTGTTTTGGGAAAAGAATTGGGTTAAGAAGGAAGTATTTTTTTCTTTTTCATTTTATGTCTTTCAGTGTGATTTAAATTCTGCCATAAAAAATGTTTTACCTTCTTTTGTATGTCAAAGGAAATTACTTCAGGAATAAGATATTGTTGGTTATTTCTCTTTTCACAAAATTGATCATCAAAAACATTACATTTTTAAGAAAAGCTTCATTAATGAATGATTACATTTTAGAGTAGAAAGAATTTTGATCTGCAGACAAGAAGGTGAAGATAGGTGACCTTCCTAAGAAATGCTGGTAAAACATCCAGGACTCAAATCTTTCACTGACTATATATCCCATTTAAATTTCTAATCATCAGTGATTATTGGCTCAATACTCATGCCTCATTCTAGAGGGTGGTCTCCCAAGTGGAGGTGGTTTTATCCATAAGTGTGTACCAAAGCTAACCTTCTAATCAGCCATTCTAACGTTCTATTGGGCTGGCTGCCTCAGGAAGATGAGGCATATGGTAAAGCTCATAAATCCTATAGTCCTTTACCCATTGCCATAGCTCCTTATAAAGTTTGTATTTAGTTAACCTACTCCCAAGTGGTTGGCGGTCTTCTTGAAGAATGGTGATAAGTCCAGGGCTCAACATCAATTCCTGCTCCTGGCAGATAGAGTTTTGAACAGCAGTAGGATCTAGATCACCCTTAGAGAGAGTTCATAGTGTTGTGTCCTATCCCTGCCAGTATGGCCACTCCATTCCTGGCTGTATTGTGCCAGCATAGAGTACCCAGGGACAGAGAATGGTTGACATCTACAGAATGAGTTATCCAATCCATTTAAGTGTTTAACATCTCCTACCTCGTGAACAGTCTCTGCTATAAGACACAAAGATCTTTACATTTTGTACCATCTTGCATCAGTCCATCCTCACACTCTTCCACAGAGTTCTTTTCCTCAGATCATCCAGTCTTTTTCCCTCCAGTCTCCAGACTGACTAGCTAAGCCATTTCCCACTGTTCATGGGGCCATGTAAAATTCTATATAGGGAAATTTCATCTATACAAATGTAACGACCCAATGTCATTTTTGCACAGTGGGATGATTTCCTTTCACAACACCTTTAGTGCTACCCTTGATTGGGGATCAGTGTAGTAGCAGTCAATTTAGGCAAGCACAAACCATGCTGAGACAACTTACCTGTGACCCAAGCCCAGGATTTTTCTTCTCTGTCAGTTGATTCTAGGAAAATCTCCATTATGAGTTGTGAGCTGAGTGAGACATATGTGCACGGGAGTTTACACCAAAGGCCCATGGAATTTACTATGCCTACTGGGCCTGCTTGGCTCAATTACAAATTTATTGTTTCCTTCTCACAATTGGTTGGAGTTATACCTGCCCCACCTTATGATTTAGTACAACTGATAATGTCTAGCTCATGAGAGAAGCTCTAGCTATGTGGCCATTTTTACCATGGCCAGTTATTAAATTTCACTAAAGCCTATTAGTTTCCCAAGCATTATATTTCTAATTTAAATTTCAGAAGCTATGGTTTTGGTCTAGAATGCTGATTAATTATGCTGGGACTCCTTTACTGGCAGTTGCCAGAGACACACATGGCAACTATATCACGCCCAAGCTTCAAGGAGCCATCCAATAGCTTATCTTTACTGAAGACAACGAATTCCAAGATGTGGGTTAGAGCACTCATATTAATGAATTCTCCACAATTCAGCCTTATATTTTGTAGCCCACAATACAGCATTCTCATGATCTATTCCCATACAGGTTTTCCCACTTGTAAATGCTACATATGAGCTAGGTCCTTAATTTCCTTCAGCGTGTAAGCTAATTTCTTTCTGAGAAGAAACTGCAATTTCTTGCTCAGGCTCTGCTGAGTCTCAACTCTTGTAACTTCCTTGGAAGCAAAGAGGGGTGGCAGAGAATTGGTACTGAGGAGGATGAGCAATAAATTTCAAGACATCTCCCCCGTGCATGGTTTTTACAGAATCTTCAGACAAATGGAGGCTTTCCTTGTCTATCAAATGGGAAAACTATCTTTCCTATACAGGAGTATTTATGAGTATTCAGAAGCATTTCATCTTTCAACAGTCTTACGTTTATTTGCCCAGAGTTTTCCACTCCATGCCTCGGGGTACCATTATTTTCTTATTAAGACCATGACTTTACATAGAAAATCTAGGACTATGTGAATTAGGTCTCTTTTTCACCTCTGCTATTCTTACAGGAGGATCTTCAACCTGGTTTTCAACCCAAAACTTCATTTGCCTTAAGCAATGATAATCTCTTTAATTCTGTCATGGAAGACCTCTAGCTTTCAGAACTGACCTTGATTTGGTAATTAGCTGATCTAAAACTGTCATTTCTTTATTTTTTCAAGACTTCCAGATCAGTTAACAAAAGCCAGTGAACGTCACAATTCTTTTTTTTTTTTTTTTTTTAAAGACGGAATTTTTCTCTGTCACCCAGGCTGGAGTACAGTGGTGCAATCTTGGCTCACTGCAACCTCTGCTTCCCGGGTTCAAGCGATTCTCCCGCCTCAGCCTCCCTAGTAGCTAGAACTACACGCACATGCCGCCACACCAGGCTAATTTTTTGTATTTTAGTAGAGATGGAGTTTTACTGTGTTGCCCAGGCTGGTCTTGAATTCCTGATCTCAGGCAATCCACCCACCTCGGCCTCCCAAAGTGTTAGGATTACAGGCATGAGTCACTGCACCCAGTGGACTTCACAGTTCTTGTAATTACCATGACTCTCAGACTATCAAATGCCATAGTTACTATGTAACCCAAAACATTACCTTCTACATGACCCTAATCTCAAAACACCATTGGGAAAGCCTTTGTAACAATGACCAAACAATCCAACTTCAGAAGCCCATAGTCTATTTTTAATGGTCACTCCTGACACTGTCAGAGCTCCCCCTGAAAACAGATACTGAGGCAAAGAATCATATGCAGGTAGCTTATCTGGAAACTTTACCATGGAGATAAAGAGTTAAAGGCAGAGAAAGAAAGAAAGAAAAATAAGGAAAAGCTAATACAAGAATTTGTTACTAAGTTGGCCACCACACCCTGCAGGACCCTCTGAAGTGTCTTATGGAATGTAACTCAGAACTGCTTGCCCAAAAGATAATTTGGAATGCATTTATCTGTAGCTACAATTCCATACTGTTCAACAATATCTTATGTGTATCAAGTCATAACCCCAGATTGTGCAGATATAAGTGCCAAAGAAGTTCCATGGGTTCTATATGTCTTAGGCATCAGAGAAACTCGCAACCAGGAAGTAAAGCTTATCAGTACAGAACCTGCCCAAAGATAGGAGGAAGAAATGGACTTAAGGATTCAAAGCGGTACATAAGAGGAATCTGATACTTCATTTGATTCTCACAGTAAGCCCACGTGTTAGATACTGTTGTTAGCCCCATCTTACAAGTGAAGAAGCAGACACAAGGAAATCCATTTAACCCAGGATACGTGTAAGTAGTAGAGATGAATTTGACTCTGTGGCATCTTAACCAACAATCTACACTGTTTTCCAACATGAGTAGATTCCAAATACATAAAGGCAGTGAGCTGAACATGTAATTATAAAGGCACTTCCCTTGACAGCAGAAACTGTAGAGTAGCTGAACTAGCCTAATCTGATCCAGAATTGCTATTCTTTCTCCAAACCCGAAAAATATTACTAATCCTACTTTATTCTTAGCAGGTTATCACACTATTCATAAGCAGCAAGATAAACTGAACAACTCTGTAATGCAACAAACCTCTTACCACTAACCCAACCAGAGGTCACTGACAGAGATTCTCCAAAAGCTGCTCTAATTCCCAGAAAACTCACATTTCTTGTCACATTTTGTTCTGTCTATGTTTCATTTAAGGAACATTAAAAGAGCATTGGAATTCTAAAACCTACAGCATTAATTGCTGCTAATGGGCCTGATAGATCCAATAGAAACAGCAAAACAAGAAACTGTTCAATTATAATTCTATTTCCCAAAAAGAAAAACCTATGGGATATAAGTAACTTTGTTATTTTTGGTAAGAGTTCTATAAAATACCTGATTACTATTGATAAATAGACTGCAACGCAGTGGGTGTCACTTCTCATTTCTTTCACAGATTCAGCAGGAGGCAAGCAGAATCATTGTTTTCTCATCACTGAATAATAAAGCAATACAATCAGATGCTCAGGATATTTTGAAGCAGTCCCCATGGTTAGCTAAAATTTTCCTATAAGCGTACCCAAAAAGGTTTAAGAATCCTCTCCTTCGGGTAGAGATTATCTAAAATTAATAACATGGCACAAAAAGGCAAAGGAAGAGTCTTTGGGTGCCTTTTTCTATTCTGTTTTCCAGAATGGAAAATCACACAGTATACAAGGCAACCTTGTCTGCAGAGATAATGCAAGGCAGGATGTGACAAAAGTGACTAGAGGTCAGCAGTCCCTGAACCAGTCTGTACATTTGAAGTGTGTTCCAGCTGTGGCCAATCACCAGGTCCAGTTCCTTCCTTTTTGCTTGCCTTGAATCTGATGTGTATTAATAATCATGCCCATTATACTTATTGTAGTCTAAATTACATTGCAATTCCTGGAGTAATTGATGCCCACATTAGAGGAGTCTAACTGGCCTAGTGTGATCCAGAAGTCTATAGAAATGAACAGAGAGATATCATTCCAAGACCTATTCTCAATTAAGAAATTAAATAACCTTAAATGGCAGAGCTCAATGTAAAATTACAGATAAGCTAGCCCAGTATTTCCTAAATGCTTTTCCTTCATGATTCTTGCTATATCTGTATCCCATCAGTACTATTATTTGCTAAACATTTTTCATATTTTTTTTACTTAGCATTAACATCCAGAAAAGTATATGCAATATTTTTTGAATATGCATTGAAATAAATACATTAAAAAATAGGCGGAATATACCACCACCACCTAAAATAATCTTAACTGCCATCACTGTGTACATATCTCACCTTAAAAAATACTAATCTCCTCAAGCACTGATTTTTAGATGGAGAAACTAATGAGATAAGTAAATTTCCAGTGTCACTAATCTAGTCAGTGGCATGGCTGGGACTCACACACAGTCCTCTTGCCTTGCAGTGCAGGCTATTTCCTGTGCATCATGCTGACTCAACAGCATGAAGGAAAAGCATGATAAATGGGGCAACATTAAAAACTTATTGCACTTCTTCGCTCCATGTAGTGATTAAGGATCCATATAGATGTCTAAGCAAAAACAAAGCAACCTCACTGCCCTTCCTCACCCTCCAGAATTTCTCTTCCTCTATGTTCAATGATTTTAGCAGACATTCTTCTACTTTCCTAAGGTTTTTATCATTTATCTTCACCCTTATCAGTGTTATTATTCATTCTATCTCTATCAGCGGTCATGATCTCTTCAAAAGTTGGGAGTAAAGGCCAAGATGTTGCACTTTGCCTATAAATAATCATCTCTGCACCTAGGATTTATAAAGTGCTTTACAGTTGTTTCAAAGCCCTTTCCCAAGTTTTATCATTTTCAATCCTTACAACATCCTTAAGAGGATTCATACATTATCTACTGAGGATGTTTCTTCAGGGTTGCATGCTGTAATCAAAAAAGGAATCTCCCATCATAAAAGAGAGATGAAATTAAAATTACTAAAGAGTTACCATAAAAATGTCACAACGTATCTGTTAATCTATCACTTTTATTATACATTTGTATTCTTAGCATGAGTGATGTAAGTGTAGTGATGCCATGCTAAGAAATGAACCTTGCTTCAGTAAAACGTTCCATTTTATCCATTACCTTAAATGATGGGCTTGTGAAAGCTGTCAGTGAAGTCACTTCAACATTGCAGTCTTCAATGCATGGAATAAAAAGTGACATTCTCTTGATTAAAATTAATTTCTTTACCATGGAAGAACACGGAATATCCATCTCCCTAATGGTTCTAAAGTCCTTGGAATAATAGATAAGGCAGTTAAAGTAAATAAACAAGGCTCCCAGGAGGGGGAAAGGTTTTTTCTGGCTAGAGTCAGGGTAACTCTGGAGAAAAAACAACTCTTTAACACATACCGGACAGACAGACCACTTTGGTGGCCAAAGGCACCATCTTCAGTAATCTGATCATTATCAATGATGTCAGTTCAGGATATGGGATCCAATAAGACAGTGTGTTACAAACCACAGACTCACCCCAAGCCCCATTAGGTGGCCTCCTTTGAACATATCTCTCCAAAAAATTACATTTGAAAGTTTACCAGCTCTTAAAGGTCACTAGCAAATTAAACTGCAATGTGTCCTGTTGGAGCTTAATGACCTTGAGAGTTAATGTACCTGTGTAATTATTACCTCAATCATATAGAATAGCTTATTCATCTTAACCTGACCTATCACTTGCCTGTTAATCTGTCCCACCACAAATTACTTAACCTGACTTATCACTTGCCTGTTAATCTGTCCCACCACAAATTGCTTGTAGGAAAAGATTCTTAATGGCTCTCAAATGGTTATGTAAGAATCTATAGTAAACTTCTTGCTTCCATATATGAGTTTGCAATATGAAAACATGAACTGCAGTCTGCTGTCACCTCTCTTCCCTCCACTCTTCTTTGATGTCCAGCACATTCTTTGACTTCCTTCTCCCAAGCCTACCCACTGACTACCAAAAATAAAATATACAATTAAAAATCCACTGGAAAATGCCTCTTCCAAACCACAAACTGAGGAGAAAAAAAAGTGTTACCACATATG
This sequence comes from Cacajao melanocephalus, assembly GCA_963573385.1. Classification (NCBI taxonomy): domain Eukaryota; kingdom Metazoa; phylum Chordata; class Mammalia; order Primates; family Pitheciidae; genus Cacajao; species Cacajao melanocephalus. The sequence continues at coordinate 82,434 of CAUYLG010005758.1, read as the reverse complement.
ACCAAAAAAAAAATGTTGATATTAATATGTAAACAGGTCATAAAATTACTAAGAATAAAGCAAACATTCTGTAGGAAAGACTTTGGTAGATTACAGAACCAGCTGGTGCACTAAAAAAGATGCATGAATTGCTGATAAACATGTAAAAAGCATTCAACATTTTAAATAATCGAAAATACACATTTAAAAATGAAATGCCTTTTTTATCTATTAATTGGTCATTTTTTTTTTGCATATTATACTTTAAGTTCTGGGATACATGTGCAGAATGTGCAGTTTGTTACATAGATATACATGTGCCATGGTGGTTTACTGCACTCATCAACCTGTCATCCAGGTTTTAAGCCCTGCATGCATTGACTATTAGTCCAGTGCTCTCCCTCCCCTTGCCCCGCCGCCCCTAATAGACACCAGTGTGTGATGTTCCCCTCCCTGTTTCCATACTTTCTCATTGTTCGACTTCCACTTATGAGTAAGAACATGTAGTATTTGGTTTTCTGTTCCTGGGTTAAGAATTTGTTTAAAATAAGAATTCTTAGTATTGGTTATAGAATGAGACAATAGAAATTCTTATAAAATGTTTGTGGGAATGAAAATTGGTAAAATTTTCTAGAAGGCAAGTTGGCAATACATATAGGAACAGCTCAGTTATCTTCTAATCAAAAGTTATTCTGAAAAAGGAGAGATTATACAATGATTTCTATAAAGGGTTATTCAAATTACCTAATTATTACACTGCAAATTTGGAAACAATCTATATGTCTACGATTAATTGATTAAATAATGTTACACCAATATAGAATGCTATGAAACAAATTAGCAGATATTATTTAACACGCAAAACATAAAAATTAAAGAAAAATCGAATTTTGTATATGAACATATTGTGTTATATATACATTATATATACGTATTGTGATATAAAGATATGTTACCTATATGTATGTATTGTGATATGTCACATACATGTACATATTGTGATATGTTACATATATGTACATATGATTTAAATGTTACACACATGTACATGTGTGATATAAATTTATATAACATTACGTATGTATTTCTGACATATATAAATGTATATATATATTTTTTTTCACTTTGTACTTTTCTTGCAAATTCTAAATTTCTATAATGAACATGTATAGTTTTCATAATCAGATTCAAGGCATATATAGCATATCATCACTTATCACTTGAGGAGACACAAAGCCACAGATACATACACATTACGTGTATTCTACTCCATTTGTAATTTTATGCTTTTATGGGAATGCTATGCCAAATCAATGTACTTGTGTGTTGGATTATCAGAATTGTCCTCTTCCCATTTATATGAAAGGTCCACCTCAAGCTAATGATGAGCACTATGTAGATGGAAGGTAAACCAACAAATGCTAGGCTGACACACTGAAGCCAACTGCCCAAAGCTAATTGTCATCTAATGTTTGCTGTGTATGTTTTCAACAGTGGCCGAGTATATAAATAATTTCTATTAAAAATTCTGACACTCACAGGATTCTATCATCTTTGAAAACCAGTAAACAGGTCAATAGATGTAGATGTCTTTCAGATGCAGGGTGAATCTTTCTACACAAACAACCCTTAGCCTGAATACCAGATCCCACTCCACTCTTAAATTCTATCAAGGCCCTGTGTAATTCTGAGGCCATGATTCAGATGTCATGGCCTTAATTGATGAGTACTAGGAGGCCCTGTACTTAATTTCCTTGTGCCATTTCTCCATTAAAACCATGCTCTGGGTAGTTTTCTACAGGGCCCTAGAGAATTAGGCAATACATTGAATTTGCTTTGCTGCATTAAAATAGCCAGTCCATTGGGTACCACTATATTTCTTTTCAGAGATCAATAGAACATTCAATCCCAAACAAATTCACAATCACCCTTCTTTCACAGTCATCCTTCTTTAACATGAGACACTGAGTCAGTAGTCAGTTTAAATTTTACTCCGAAGCATACGGAGATTCATATCTTCAGGAGGAGCTAGTCATTGGCATTGATCAAAACTTGTAACAGAAAGGAAAGGAAAGCACTGCCATGGACCCTGATACCCTCTATAGAAAAGCAAGTATATTTCAGAAGAAGACAGAAATACAAACAAATACTTAAGCCTTTTATTCCTTTTCTTATAAGAGATTAAATTTACAAATTTCCACATGCAAGAGCTTAATAAACAGTTGGATACACAAGTAAAAGCTCAATAAATGCCTTTAATATTACAGTAGGACTGTTTTTGAGTTTAAAACTAATTAGACAATGGAGTAAATTTGTTTGAGGCCAATGAAAATATTTTCTTTGCCTAGAATAATGAAACATGAAAGACAGTCATTCCTGGAAGAAAAGGTGGTGCCTTTGTAAGTGTAGTTAGAAATGATAGCCAAATACACATGCTGAAATTTCTGTCTATTTACAGTAATGTTCTTAATAGTTGACACTCTCTAGACATGACTTATTCCTCCTCAATACTGGTCAGGCATAAAAAACAAGACCAAATATGAGGCAAAATTGAGACCTATGACCAATGAAAAAAATCTCTGAGAGAATCAGCTAGTGTACACACAGTGTATTGTTATTTCAGTTGGACCTGCTGTTGGCTTTGACATAGAGATGAGATGTTTTTTGATGATGGAGACTCAAGGCGTGTATACCTGAACCGTGATGAGACCCCAGATACACACACATTATGCTATCAATTTTATATTACTTTGCCTTCAGGCAAGCAGATCTCAACAGCCCATCTTTATTTCAGGAAAAATGGCCAAACCCAATTTCACAGGTAAAACAAAGTCGGTTTTCACCACAATATAGGCATTTATAAACAGGATGCCTAGCCATGAAATAGAAAGCGCTTTTTTTCTTACACAAAAGGTCAAAGACATCTGGCCTCAATATTGTCTCATGTTCTGTTAGCAATAAAACATTTTCTCTGTTTGAAAACTGAAATGTTAAGCACAAGTTAGGAAAATTGCCAAGTTAGTCTTTGTTAACTCAGCTGAAATTTATTCTTAATATTTGTTCACTTACAATATAACAGCAATTTAACAATATCCAACTTCCTTTTAGCGTTTTGCATCAAAGTATAATAAAAAGATATGGTAAAGGGGCTTTTAGAGGGGGATAAAAACTTTATGAGCAAAAAGTCTCTATTTAAATGCTGTGGATGCTTATTTAGCTGTTTTTCTTCATTAAATATGAATTATAGCTCTTTAAATGCTGATTTGGAAATCAAAAAGGTTTAGTTTTACTCCACTGCTTTATATCCACAGGCAACATAAATCTATTTAAAAGCTGATTTAAGAAAGCAACTTAGGGAAGCAAATTGCTAGTGATTTGATCCCTTGAATTTTGCAGGCTACATAATCAGAATCAGGTTTTACCAAGTACCAAAAATGTTTATTTGAATGTGGTTGAAAAGATGATTCTTTCTTAAAACACATAGAATGGCTAGTGGTAGAGTTTAGCACAGACTTACAATACCCCCACGAGTTATAGATAGAGCAAGGATAGAGCCTAAAGACAATCTACCTGAAGGCAAGTTTTTTTTTTTTTTAAAGAATAGAATCCATCTGTTTGCTTCTTCATTGGAAAATACAGTTAGCTAATAAAATTAAAATCCTGGATTTTAGTTATTATTTCAATACTGAAAACAAACCATTTTTGTTAATACCATGTTAAACTAATAGTTTAGCATAGGAAAAAAATTTATTGACATCTACCTTATATAGCAACCTGGTGTCTTTGAGATCAGGATAAATCTAATGCATCAAGCCACCATTTCCAAGTCTTCCCTAGGACAAGGTAAAGATATGAGATACACAAATCACTTTATTTCAAAACTATCTTATAATAACATATGATCCAAAGTGACATGAAGAATTAACGGAATTGAAAAGTATTGTGTAGTATTGACAGTGTTCTTTGAATAGTTTTCTCACTCTAAGTGAAGTGACACAAACTGATTTACTTCCTATTTGCATGCAAAAGAAAAATTGACTTTCCATGCACAATGTACCAACAAGTAATAACTCTTCCTCACTGTCTTACTACAAGTCAAATGCTGGCTGAAACACAACAAAATAAAAAGTCAAAGATAAGTAAAAGGATTTTTAACTCTTTTTTTAAAAAAATGCAGGATTAGCAGATATATTTAACTTTCTCCTTTTGATTGAATAATCAAGGGTCCAAGAGTGGATCATATAACTGTTAATTTTGACTATGGAGAACAAGCACTTTCTATGACAGCAATTTCTGATAGCTTTTTGTTTGATTTACACATAAATCACCTTTGCCAACCCACAATAGCACAGACAGACATTAGGTGCATCTTTTTGGAAATAAGCAAAAGGTGGAAGTGGCATATTTTCAGATCCTTCCATTGTTGACTAGTAAACAAAGGTCAACCATTCACAGTTAAATCAATTCTATTTTGCTTTAAATCTTTTTTTAATTGGAAGGGAAAGGATAAATTATATTTTATAGTTGTTCATACATCACAGAACTGAACATTTTGAGGATGGCTAACTACTGAAAAGTCAAGCTAAGAAAACTGTATGCAAAAAAATGCAAATTTATGAACTCAATTTTGTAACTGCGAAGTGTAGTAATCTTACAACGAAATTCATATTTATCTGTAAAAGATTCTGCTGAATAGGGAGCTATCCAATCAGTGAGGAATGATGGTTTCAGAAGTTATTTCAGGAAAAATATATTCAAATTTCTCCTTTCTGTTAAATCTGAATCACTCTGGTCTTGTTTTAAAAGGAATTCACACTGGTTTGCATGTCAAAACTAGACATGTTGTATGGACTAAAATACTGCTAACTTTAACATAAAGAATAGAGAAACCAAGTTTGAGGTAACAGAAAAATAGACGTGAAACGACATAGGTTATAAACCTTACCTAATAAATAACTGAAAAAGAACTAATTATTATTATTAAATACAGATAAGATATAAATTAGCCAAATTAACTAAATAACCAACCATTTTACTGAATAAGTTATTCCCTAAATCCTCCCCACAAAAAGTGGCTTTTATGGAGAACTAAAGGAAGTGATTGTAACTTATCAAAGTTTGTGTCAGTCATATCTAAGGATTTTCTTCACAAATTGGAGGAATTTGGTGAACTTTATTAACAGTGGTAAGAATATTTTTTATAACAAATTACCCATAGGTGGAGTCAATAGGTTAAGAGAGAGAGAGAGTACTGTAGACTGAATATTTGTGTCACCCCCAAATTTATATGTTGAGATCAAATCACCAATGTATTGGCATTTGTGGGGTTGAGGGCTGTTGGGAAGTGATTAGGTCATGAGGTTAGGCCCTCATAAATGGGATTAGTATCTTTGTAAAAGTGACTCTGGAGAGCTCCCTCACCCCTTTATCCACATGAGGACACATGGAGAAGACAGATGTCTATGAAGCAGGAAGTAGTCTCTTACTAGACACTGAACCTGCCTGTGCTTTGATTTAGGACTTCCCAACCTCCAGAACTATAAGAAATAATATGAGAAAATTTCTGTTGCTTATAAGGCTAATCATTTAATGGTGAGAAAAAAAAATTAACTGTTATTTTTATTTTCAAAGGTCAAATAACTCTCCCCCAACCTTCTTTCAGCTCAGCTTAAATGTCTTCTTGAACCATTTTCTATTCTGTGTCTTCTGTGTACTGAATTCTGTCTCTTGTGATACTCATCATACTTTAATATTCTTAGTGAGGCATCTCTACTTATGCCACTCTTGATTCTGATTCTTTCATCTAACTCTTTTTGTTTAGATTTTTAAAGCATTTGATCCATATATCTAGTTTCACTGAGGCACAGCTCAGCGTACATTCTATAGTGTGTGAATTTATATACCTAAGAGCTTTATTTGATTTACTTTAGTCCTACTTCATTCCACAATAAACTTGAGGTAGTTATAAAAGCTTACTGTAAGTTGATATTTTTGTCAATTTCAACAAAGCCTGAAATATGTTTATTACTGTGTATTATCACTATTTATAGTATATAATACAATATAGTCTTAATGCTTTTCTTAGGGATGAGACCAAAGGAGAAGAGGCAGTAGGTTGGAGGTGATTATAGAATGAGGTGTGCAGAAAGTATCCATACATAATGCAAAACAGGACAGCGAATCAACTATAATGCTGAATTTCACTTCTTTTTGCTTTCTCCATTCCTTCAAGGAAGAATTTTATTAAGAAGGTGTTAAGATCAGTTGGAGGAGTAGAACCTTGTTGAGGGTAGGGCTTAAGGCAGAAGAAGTAAAGGTCCAGCTAATCCCTATCAGCACTGGTATATTTCACAACACCTTTGGGCCACTTTGGTAAAAATACAAGTTCACTAAACCTATTATACTTATTTCTTCTTGCATCTTCCTGTTCACATGAATTCATCATAGAATATGAAAAAACACAAATATTTTATTTTAAAAACATTTTTATCTCTGGACAGATATCTTAAAATTTTAAAACTGATTCACAATACACTCAATTTAATTCAGCAAGTTTTATAAGTATTTACTGTATAATATGTAGTAAGGTGCCAGGCTTTTTTCTTTTTCAGACAGCCTCACTGTCATCCAGGCTGGAGTGAAGTGGCATGATCTTGGCCCACTGTAACTTCCATCTGCCAGGTTCAGGCAATTCTCCTGCCTCAGCCTCCTGAGTAGCTTGGATTACAGGAGTACACCACTACCATGCCCAGGTATTTTTAGTAGAGACAGGTTTCACCATGTTGGCAAGTCTGGTCTCGGATTCCTGACCTCAAGTGATTTTACCTATGTTGGCCTCCTAAAGTGCTGGGATTATAGGCATGAATCACCATGCCCAGCACATAATGTGCCTTTTAAAGTATAGACTTTCAACAAAATTAGCATTTCATGTGGACAAGTTATCTATAAAAAGATAACTTAGACCCAGAGATGCTCAAAGATCATAATCTATAATATCAGACACCAGTCTAGGACAAAAATTGTAATTTCTATATTATTAGAATAGTATAAGTCTCAATTTAATTCTAAAGAAGACTTGTAATAATTTAGAGAAGGGATCATACAATAGGACAAGACAGCAAATCTAAATCCCAAAGCCTTCTTCATGAAAACAATATTTGAAAAAAAAAGGTGGGGGGGAATTAGCTGATGAGAAGAAGATAAGAAGCCTTAAAAAAGATCCACAGAAGCAAGAGTGCATATTTGTCATGATTAGTGTGGCAGTAATTAGGGTTATTGACTGAACATTTTCCGTGACCTTTCTTAGGATATACAACAGGATTGTACTTCCCTGTCCCTCAGAAGTTGGGCTTCACCATGTGACTTACTTTGATCAGTGAAATAAGCACAGAAGTGATATGAAGTGATAAGAATCTCTTCCGGTTGGAAATTTTAACCAACGTTTTGTGGTTAACCACATTCTCTTCCCCTGCTTTAGAAATTTGAGAAGTATGAGTAAGGTGTGTCTCTGTCTGTCAGATTGTGCCCATGAGTGACCACAAGAAATAGAAGTTACAGTTAATCTTTGAAGGGCAACAACTTCTGTGGTTATAAGCTCCCTTAAAATATCTGTTTAGAAGGCACAGATGAAAAGCCACCAAAGAGAGAGTAACATGATCTTTAGAAATATAGGAAAACAAATATCATGAAAAGTATTAAGGGGGGTTTCAAAAAAAAAAAAAAAGCTTCAACCATCCCCAGGCTGCGTATGTAGAGGGATGAGGAAGAGGAGGTAGAGGAGGATGAACTAAAATAAAAAGAAAGTTGTGTCTGAGAGACCATCTGCGATCCACAAAAGAGGAGACCTGTGGTGGGGGAGCCACACTGTCAGGACACAGCAAGTCAGTAAAGGACAGCTAGACACACAAGACCAGAACATGGAGACTATTCTGTTGAGAAGTTTGTGACAGAAGGATGTAATACAAATATTTTGGGAATAAAGAAAGCGTTTTTGTTTATAAAATAAAGAAAAGCCTAAGTCTGTTTTGAAGTAGAAGAGAAACTGTCAATAGAGAGGGAAAGATAAAAACGTACAAATAAGAAGGAAAGAGAGAAATATCCCAGAGAGCTGAAAGGAGGTAAGGTCAGGGAACAGGTTGCAGCATTCACCTCAGATGAGAGACAGAGAAATAGAAGTGCAACGGAGAGGAAACACTTTGAATAAGGTCAACTTGAAGGACCTTGTCTTCTCATTAAAGTAGGAGGTCAGGCCTTTCAGAAAAAGAAAGGAGGAAATGGGGCTCAAATGAGAAGGTTTTGGGGAGCTGTTTCAGGGAGTGTGATGTGGATCCCACCACTGGGGGAAAGAAGATGTAAACGTGTGGTCAGTCCACTGAGTACTGGTTCTGTAATTGTACCTCATACTAATGAAACAGTACATTATAATAAATAATTATTTACTCAATGTCCTATTCATTCAGTCCCAGTGACTGACCTGGTTTAAATATAAACTGATGTATCATTGAGAATTCATTCATAACTCCATGTCATTCCTTAGGTAACTTAGGACTGTCTAGTAAGGATTCTGGGACTGTACATATCTAGTTAACATTTGTATTACATTTGATGAATTTAATTGTCAAGAAAACACTGTAAATTATACACTACTTACTAGTTGAATAAAGGGAGGATCCTTGACTTAAGGCTTCATAGGTAATAAATTACAAAGACAAGAATGAAACTCAGTATTTATTTGCCAAGTCTGGAATATGACATAGTATTTCTCAGAAATAAGCACAAGAACTGATGGTGACTCTAAACCCACTTATTTAAAATATAAAAGGGAATTGTGGATGATTATATTATTTTAGTAAATTATGTAAATGTATTAGCCCATTCTCACATTGCTATAAAGAACTACCCAACACTGGGTAATTTATAAAGAAAAGAGGTTTAATTGAATCACAGTTCCACACAGTTGGGGAGTCCTCAGGAAACCTACAATCACGCCAGAAGGGAAAGAAGCACATCTTACATGGCAGCAGGTGAGAGAGACCCAGTAAGAGCAGGGAAAACTGCCTTATAAAACCATCAGATCTCATGAGAACTCACTCACTATCCAGAGGACAGCATGGGGGAAATCGCCCCATGATGCAATAGCCTCCCATAAGGTCCCTTCATCTACACTAGGGGATTATGGGAATTATAATTTAAGATGAGATCTAGGTGGCGACATAGAGCCAAACCATATCATTCTGCCACTGGTCCCTTCCAAATGTCATGTCTTTCACATTTCAAAACCAATCATGCTTTTTAAACAGTCCCTCAAAGTCTTAACTCTTATTTCAGCATTAACTCAGAAGGCCACAATCCAGTCTCATCTGAGATAAGGCAAATCACTTCTGCCTGTGAGTCTGTAAAGTCAAAATCAAGTTACTTCTTTCCCAGATACAATGGGAGTACAAGAATTGGACAAATGTCCCCATTCCAAACGGGAGAAATTGGCCAAAATGAAGGAGCTATAGGTCCATGCAAGTCCAAAATTTAACAGGACAGTCACTAAATCTTAAAGCTCCAAAATGATCTCCTTTGACTCCATGCCTTCCATCCAGGTCACCCCTGATGCAAAAAGTAGGCTCTCACAGCCTTGAGCAGCTCTTCCTCTGTATCTCTGCAGAGTACAGCTCCTCACCCTGGCTGCTTTTATGGCTGGCATTGGATGTCTGCAGCTTTTCTGGGTGCATGGTCCAAACTGTTGGTGGATCTACCATTCTGGTGTCTGTAAGACAGTGGCTGTCTTCTAGCAGCTCCACTAGGCAGTGCCCCAGTTGGAAACTGTGTGGGGGGGGGGCTCCAACCCCATACTTCCCTTCCACACTGCCTTAGCATAGGTTCTTCATGAGAGCTCCACCCCTGCAGCAGACTTCTGCCTAGAAATCCAGGCATTTTCATATATCTTCTGATGTCTAGGTGGAGGTTATCAAATCTTTCTTCTTGACTTCTGTGCACCCACAGGACCAACACCATGTGGAAGCTGCCAAGGCTTGGGCCTTGCAACCTCAGAAGCAACACCCTGAGCTGTGCATTGGCCCTTTTTAGCCACAGTTAGGATGCAGGGCACCAAGTCCTGAGGCCGCACAGAGAAACAGTGGAGCCCTGGGCCCAACCCATGAAACCATTTTTTCCTCCTAGGTTTCAGAGGATGTGATAGGAGGGGCTGCCCTGAAGCTCTCTGATATGCCCCAAGACATTTTCCTTATCTTCTTGGCTATTAACAGTAGACACCTCATTACTCATGCAAATTTCTGCCTCTGGCTTGAATTCCTCCCCAGAAAATGGGTTTTTCTTTTCTGCTACATGGCTTGGCTGCAGTTTCCATACTTTTATACTCTGCTTTTCTTTTGAACATAAGTTCCAACTTCAAACCATCTCTTTGTAAATGCATTAGACCAAATGCTTTCAGAGTCAACCAAGTCACCTCTGGCATGTTCTTCTCCTTAAATATTTCTTGCACTAGACAGCCTAAAATCATCTCTCTCAAGTTTAAAGTTCCGCAAATCTCTAGGGCAGGGGCAAAATACCACCAGTCTCTTTGCTAAAGCATAGCAAGAGTGACCTTTGCTTCACTTCCCAAAAAGTTCCTCATCTCCATCTGAGACCACCTCAGCCTGGACTTTATTATCTACATCATTATTAGTAGTTTGGTCAAAACCACTCAACAAGTCTCTAGGAAGTTCCAAACTTTCCCATATCTTTCTGTCTTCTGAGTCCTCCAAACGGTTGCAACCTCTGCCAGTTACCCAGTTCCAAAGTCACTTTCACATTTTCAAGTATCTTTATAGCAGTAACCCATTACCTCTGTACCAATTAACTGTATTAGTCTGTTCTCACCTGCTATAAAGAACTGCCCAAGACAGGGTAATTTATAAAGAAAAGAGGATTAATTGACTCACACTTCCTCATGACAGTGGAGGACTCATAAAACTTACAATCATGGCAGAAGGAGAAGAGGCACATCTTATATGGCAGCAGGCAAGAGAGAGCAACTAAGAGCAGGAAATATTGCCTTAAAAAACCATCTGATGCCCAGGAACAGTGGCTCATGCCTGTAATCCCAACACTTTGGGAAGCCAAGGAGGGCAAATAGCCTGATATGAAGAGTTGTAGACCAGCCTGGCTAACATGGTGAAACTCTGTCTCTACTAAAAATACAAAAAGTAGCCGGGTATGGTGGTGGGTACCTGTAATCTGAGCTACTCAGGAGGCTGAAGTGGAAGAACTGCTTGAACCTGGGAGATGGAGGTTGCAGTGAGCTGAGATCACACTACTGCACTCTAGCCTGGGCAACAGGAGTGAAACTCCATCTCAAAAAAAAAAGAAGAAATCAGATCTCATGAGAACTGACTCACTATCACATCATCATCATGGGAAAAATTGCCACCATCATCCAATCACCTTCCACCTCGCACAGGGTGCCTCTTTCAACATGTTGGGATTATGGGGATACAATTTGAGATGAGATATGGGTGGGGACACAGAGCCAAAGCATATCAATAATGATTTGAGATGAAAAATCCTTCTACACTGAAGATATGTGTGAATCAGACTGGCACAAATCTAGGCCTCAGAACCACCTATATCTCTTGGACCATAATGGTGGAGACTTATAACTTTTAGTCTAAATTAAATTAAAATAGAAACAAATGACTTTTACAATGGAACTGTAGGGAGATGGCACTGGGGAAGTACTGTGAGCTTTCTAACCCTTTTTCAGTTCTTGGTTGATAAATGCTAATTTTAAAAAGTCCAACAAAATAAAAAAAAGAACAAGAAATAAAACATAACACCCAACAGAAAAAAATTCCACCTATCTCACCCAACCCTCCTCTATTCTGGTATTTTAATTTCATTAAGATTATGAAGAAAAATGAAATCTCTCAGAGCCTCATGCAAAATTGTGCTCCAGACTTACTCATTTATCCCTTTGTGGCAATATCAGACGCTGCTCAAAAGAGGCAAGCAAAATAGCATTTTGGAGTTTATGAAGAAAATCATTCTCTAATTTTTTTCAGAATTCAAATGAAAGCTGTGGTTTGAAGCCACTGAAACAGAATTACATGTGAAGTTTATAAGGGATTAATTTCATAAATTTCTTAAGTTGTTGATGGAACCATCTGGCAGCTTGAGAGATAACCATTAAAGTCTATACAAGAAAATGTCTTTTTGTAAGATTATAATGACTGAATATTATAACAGCAGGAGAATAAAAACTAATGCATATTTTATCATGGAAAACAAATGCTCTGGACTTTAAAAGGCATGTGGGATTTCTGCTCACTTCTAAAGGAAAGCAACTAATAAGTGATGCACATCTACAAGAGCCTCAGAGGTAGCGCTTCATTTCATCTTCACAGAGGGCTACAAAGAAATTATCACCTGCACTTTTCTGAGGAGGAAATTATAACCCAGAGAAGTTAGGTGATATTCAATGTACTACAAAGTATAAACCATACGCATAAAATTTGAACTAAGATTATTATCGCTCAAACACTACATGCTGCCAAATCATACTACCTTTTGCAAAAATTAGTACCACGTATCAGACAGGTGTAGATGAGGACCAGAGATTTTACTGTAATTACCTAAGAAGCTGTTTCTGGCCAGTCTGGCAGTCAGTGATTTGCCAAATATTTTCACAAAAGTTCTCCCATTAGTTTGTCAGTACTTCCTGACTAAGATTCATTATCATTACTATTTTAAGAAAGAGAATATATTCCAGTTCAAGGTAATTTGACCCACAGACAAAAACAATGGTTCTTAAACTTGGATGCATACCAGAACCTTCTAAGAATGCAGGAAAGCATACAGATACTCGGGCCAATAAGATAGCTCTTTGAGAAAGGGTCCATGTATGTTTAAGTGTAGTTGTGGAAAATCTCCAGGTGCCTCTTAAAATTAAGATCTACTAAAATGGGGTTGTCTCAATGTAGAATAATGCTCAAGCAACCTAGTCAAGCTGGAATGCCTGGAACTGAATTCCTGCTTCAGCATGTGTGGAATGTGCCACCTTAGGCAAGTTATCTAAGCCTTTTCTGAATCAGTTTTCTCACCTGAGAAATGGGGGTAATTAATAATATCTATGTCACAAGTTCTTACAAGGACAAATGAAAGTATACGTACTGAGAAGAATATCTGGCACATCCTAAGTGCTTTATAAATAACAGCAACTGTTAATCCAGTACATTACTTAAGGAGGCACAGCTGGAGGGCTTCATGCTCCTTTTTGTGACTCAAGTAGCCACTGCAAGCTGTCTGTTCCTCTTTGAAAACAAGGCCACTTCCCATAGACATCTATTGTGTCTCAATAGATGCATGAAATGTTAGGCAGAAATCAGGTTTTTAATTACATTAATGATGTACAGAGGGACACATTTTTAACTGCTACTGTGGATGACCCCAACTGTCTTTTCCTGTGTAGCCCCTTTACACCTTCATCTCAGATTTTCTGCAGTGCCAACTCTAACATCTCAGCCAATTTCTTCCACGGCTTATTCACAGTACAGCTTTAGCAAGTAATGTCAATATTTTCTTTACACAGCTTTCAAGAGTGATCTAAAATGCCACTGCAGCATATTACTCATATCCTAGGCATTTCTCTAACACAGCTCCTATGAGCTATACAAATGGTGCACTTGAAACCAAGCTTAGGTAGCCTTTCCCTGGATACTAGGGATTGCACAGGTTCAACGATTTGACAAAGGTCACACAGCCAGTAAGCCACAGAGCTGGGACACCTGAACCCATACACTATACTTTGCCCAGCACACACCAGTCTCCTCAGCTGTTCAGGGAACTTCCCTCCAATGTCCTACCAAGCTTTGCCTGTATTCTACACTTCTCATTCTCACTTCTATCTCTGTTCTGCATAGCCCTTCCCCATGATACCACAGTTCTAAAGCCTTGATGTTTGTTACTGAAATATATGCTGGGTTGGAGACTGGTTCTAATAGTCTCTCTAATTCTTTTCCATCTTTCCAAACTTACCACTACTTTACAACCATTCTCACATATCACCCTGATCCCTGATGTCTCCAAAGTTCATCCTGAATTCCAAAAATGCTTTGTTTCTCTTTTTGCTGCATTATACACCTATAACTTCTTCCTGAGTTAACCTTTGATCTGCAGTGATTAGCTCCTCTCAGTCAAGATATCTCTCAAAGCCACCACAACTGAGGGTGGATACAAAGAATAGGATTTATAAATATAAATATAAATATATATATCTCTCCTATTCTTTGTATGCAGTTGTTATATATATTACATACATATGATATATATATTCTATATATAATACAATATATATATAATATATATCATGTATATAATACAATATATATAATATACACATATTATATATCATATGTATATAATATATATTATATATAATATGTATGTAAAACAACTGAGGGTGATTACAAAGAATAGGAGATATATATATATAAATATATATATATATATTCTTTGTAATAGGAGATATATATATAAATATATATAAATATATATATATATATATCTCCTATACATATATATTCTTTGTAATGGGAGATATATATATATATATGAATATATATATATATCTCCTATTCTTTGTAACCAGTTGTTATATATACATATATATTATATATATGTAAAACAACTGAGAGTAGATACAAAAAAATAGGATTTCTATATATTTTATATTAAATATGTATATATATATATTTTATATATAACATATTTTATATATATATATAATAGCATACACATATATATTGCTGCTGAATCATGAATTTGTTTTGAATTAATAAATAGATGAGTAATTCCTTTTGGTTTTCTCTGAGATTTTCCTAATATAAACCAACAAATAACTTTGGGCTTGTTTAAACAACGGATACCTAGGGCATGCCAGAGTCAGTGACTGGCATACACAAAGTTCTACACTGCTCACAGAACATGGCTATCAAATATCACTGTATTTACTCATAATTGTTTTATTCAGTTAGGCATTTGGCAAACACTTATGGAGTGCTGTCTGTGTGCCATGCACTGTTCTTGGTGCTATGGCACTACCCTGAACAGTAGACATGTATTTTGCTCACCTATAATTCCTATTATAAAAAGGTATGGAGGAGATAAAACCAGATATTATGACAGAGTGTGAACAGGAGAGGCTAATTAAAAGGGGCTGTCACGAAAGTATATCTCAAAAAGCGGTGTTTGAGCTGAGGTTTGAACTATGAAGATCTACCAAAGCAAAGAGGATTTTTTTTTTTTTTTGAGTAGGTGGAGTGGGGTGGGAGGAGGTATTTCAAACAAAAGAAAAACAAGTCAGAGATGGAAACAAATTCAAATTTCCTGGAGTAAACGATAGGAGGTCAGGATAGGTAGATGACAATGAACAAGGCCTGTAGTGGTAAACATGAAGACAGCCAAGGGAGAAGGAGGCAGACTCTTCAGGGCTTTGTAGGCTAAGGTAGCAGGTTTAAACCTATGGAGTTTAAAGTGTCAATGATCTGATTTTTTTTTTTTTATGAATAGTGAGAGTATTAAGTTACTATGTACGTGGGACATAGATAGGGTGGAGATGAGAGCAGAAGCACAGAAGAGGCTACTGTAGCAGTTTATGAGTGAAAGGAGGGCCTTAATCCTGAACAAGCCACCTCTTTTAATACAGTATTCATAACATTAAAAAAAGAAACAGAGCTTTGCTTTGCAATAGTAGAGTTGCTATGGCTACAGTTGTTTTGTCTTATTTGAATGTAAGGACACTGTATAAGGGCTCTCAAAAAGCCTTCATTCTCCTCCATCAATTTTTTGGAATCTTTTCAAGGAGAAAAAAAAATTGGATTTATTAACTCAACCAGCTTACACTCATAATTGGCATCAATTCTGCACATACAAATCAATGCAACTCCAGAACCTGGGGCCCCACCCTGTATGTTGTCATCTCATTGGCCTCAGGATACCTGCTTCACTGTTTCCATAAAGCAAGAGTTTCAAAAAGGAGAGTCATTATTGCCTGTTCTTTGTGCTGGACACTCTATGAGTGACTCTGAGAAACAGAACAACGAGCAAAATCCTTGGGAGAGCGTAGGTTTGCAGTCATTCCTACTTAATGATAATAGATTTAAATAAGAAATATTTCTTATTAAAATTTCCCTGAGAAAATTCCCTCTCTCCTGGCAGCAATGACTTATTTCTGAAGCGTCATCAACTTGTCAACATTTTAGCTAAACGGAAGTAGAAACTTCTGTGGATTTTCACCTAAACATTTCAATTAGCATTCTGGGATAAATAATGAGCATTAATAACATCAGGGCTGAAAGAGGTATTCTGTGAAGTTCAGAGTTCTCTTTTGCCTACTTACCATATTAACAGCCAGAGAGAGAGCACAATTCACATTTTTTCATTCACAGAATTCCAGAACAGGACAACAGAAAAAGATATGATTAGGGTAAGTGTCACATTTGAAACCTGCAATGTTACATGTAGACTATACAGCGGGTTCTGAAGAAGACGATAAATAATTGATCCACAAGTCCAAACAAAAATTTGTATCAAAAAAATGCTACCTGCTTCATCTTCCTCAGAACCCATTAGTTCAACCATTGCGGAAGACAGTGTGACGATTCTTCGAGGATCTAGAAATAGAAATACCATTTGACCCAGCAATCCCATTACTGGGTATATACCCAAAGGATTATAAATCATCCCATTACAAAAACACATGCACATGTGTGTTCATTGTGGCACTGTTTACAATAGCAAAGACTTGGAACTAACCCAAATGCCCATCAATGTTAGACTGGATAAAGAAAATGTGGCACATATACACCATGGAATACTATGCAGTCATAAAAAAGAATGAATTCATGTCCTTTGTAGGGACATGGATGAAGCTGGAAACCATCATTCTGAGCAAACTGACACAGGAACAGAAAACCAAACACCACATGTTCTCACTCATAAGTGGGTGCTGAACAATGAAAACACATGGACACAGGAAGGGGAACATCACACACTGGAGCCTGTTGTGGGGTTGGGGGGGCAAGAGGAGGAATAGCAGAGGGTGGGAGGAGTGTTCTCAAAATGTCTAAAAGTCACCTGTGGACTAAGATGCTGGTTGTATGTACTGGGTTAAGAAATGACAAAGTTGGGGAAGAAAAAGGCAAGATGCCATCATCCCAACAACTCTGCATTCCAGTGCTCCACAGAGAACTCTACTGATCCTTGCTGGCCGATGATATGTTTTAACTAAACTAGTGTTTCTGATAAACACACTGGGTCAATTTTGTTTGTCTAATGAATACAAGAAGGAATAAATACTATCAGGCAGGAAGAAACCATCCACCAAGCCAAAGACCCAGAGGGGCCCACTGAGGTGCCCAAAATTCTGACTTCCCCCTGCCTCTGCTTGGTACATAGGCCAATTAACTTTATAAATACCTGTAATTTTAAAGGCAGTCTATCTGCCCCGAAAATGAGCTTATGCAACCCTAAATATTTTAGAGAATTATGAGTCTCATGATAAAATAGAGTATCTTTACAAAATTAACTATCTTACGTTTTGAGTACGTTTCAGTGTGCTGATTTTTATCTCTGTCTTCAAACAGTTGGCATTTATACTCTGTACTATACAATTACTCATATTTTCTCTTTCTATTACCTTCTGTTTGTTTATTGGTTTGCTATTTGTTTATTGCTCTGTTATTTATTTTCATCATAAATAGGAGTTCCTTTATGGTAGAGTTAATTCAGTCTCTTCTTCATATCTCACATACTTTAGGATAGAACACATAATATGTGGTAAGAGTTTAATAAGTAATAGTGATGGATAGTATATAATCATTTTTCTTTTTCATAAAGTCTGAACTGTGTATGTATGCATACGTATTTAACAAATATATATGTGTGTGTTTCACAAATACATATGTATTTAATATTTAATTAATAAACATACATATGTCTGTATGGCACATATTTGTTGAATAAACTTAATCTTAGAAGGCGATAAATTTATCACTCATTGTTATTTTTCCCATTGCACACTATAGAAAATAAATTTCTATACTATCACTGATGCTAGTTTGTTTAGTCTATGCATTCCCTCACATTTTCCAAGTATACAGCTTTCTGAATTTCTAAACCAATACACATGTAGTTGGATAACATAAAAATAATATCCTTAATCAAATAATTAATGTCAGAAAGGACAAGCACTAACACTACTATATTGTTAAGCAATGGTGTTTCTGGTTAGAACAATACTACAAAAAATATATAAATATGAAAAATTAAATAACAGATAAAATGTTATATATAGATGTTATGATGCTATTTCTGGGCACAGAAGAGACAAGAGAAAAACAAATAAAATCAATAGTTCAATATGGTTTCCTGTTATTAAAATTAGATATGTATGAGTAATAGATAATTAGAACATACAATAAAAACTGTATCACAATGCACATAGCTATACAAGGCTTGGGGAATAAACTAAGAAGTATAGAATCTAGTAAATATTTTAAAAACTACAAAACATATATTGAAAGACACAAAAATGGTAACTTAATTCAGGATTAATCTATGATCCAAAATAGCAAATTTAATTTTTATACATTAAATAATTGCTAATTCTCCAAATGTTAATCTACAATTTGAATACATTTCCAGAAAAACTTCCAAGACTTTAAAATTTAACAAAGCTTCTTATGATGAAAAAAGAATTATGAAACTATTCAAAAATAAATAAAGGAAGAGTGAACAGTACAGGAAGCGTGGTTCTGCAGGTGTATCAGAGGTGCAGAAGCAGGTGTTCCCTAAGTGGAGAATTTTTTCAAGTTCATGCACTTCTCCTTTCTGCCCTGATCTCTCAAGCCTGGCATCACGGGTGTTCCCAGCACCTTCACAGCACCAGCCTCTCTCCAAAAGTCTCCCCAGAGAAAAGGGCCGTCTGCTGCTGACGGCAGACTAAGGGCTTTATTAGCGCACCTCACTCACTTGAAAATTGCAAAATAACATGTAGAGAGTCATACTTTGAACTTTTTTCAAGAAGGAAAATGGGAGTACAACAGAAGAGTGAAAAAGACTTTGGATGCTTTGAAATGTGTAGCAGGCAGTAGCCTGCATTGCTGATCTGGCAGAAAACTGTGAGTGGGACCCTGGCGCACGAGACAAGGGAGAGATATCTCCACAATACACATTCCCACCGGGGAGCCAGGAAATCTAGGCCACAGGGTAGCTCCTTGACCTCTGTGCTGGATCTGACTTGGGCATCAGTCAAGAGACTGAGAAGGAGCAGCAATGGGAAGTGCATTGTATGTGCTCCCACAAACCAGTGCCGATACAAGAATGTCATTCTTGATCTTAATTCCTAGCGGGCTGCAGAGGAGCTTGCCAGCCAACATGACAGGCAGTCAGTGTTTGAAGAGTCTCCAGAGATCTGTGATCTAGTCTCAAGCAAGGGAGGAGCCAGAATCCCACAGTCAGAACTGAGGGATGAGTGTGGCATGGGCTTCAGCCACATGAGTGCCTACCCCATCCCCAACCTTACCTTGTGGGATCAGACCAGGAAGAGTGTGTCCTGGGATTCATGGGTTCTTGTCCCATGCAGGGAGTTTTGTGTCCTGGGGCAATTTCTTAACCTGAAGACCAATTGCTTATGACTTGATTCAATGCTTCAGCATGCTGCCAACAGTGGGAGGAAGCCCTGACAGGTTCAAGAGCATAAGAAGAGATGGGTTCCACTACCACCTACTAAACTGCAGAGCCTGAGCTGCCCTTCTTTCCCTGTGTTGGCTTTTGGGCAAACTAGCAGTTGCTCTGCTCTTCCTTGGAGTGTTGCTCCGGGGGCCCAAGGACTGCCTCCTGGCCCATATCAGGGACAACGTTTGTGCCTGCCATTGAAGGGCTCAAGCATGGGCTTGCCAGGCCCAGCCCCACTAGGCTTTGCCTCACCCATACACCTCAGAAGCAGAACACAGGACCAGGACAACTGGGAGTTCCATGGACCAGCCCATTGCCTGGAACACCCAAGGACTTCTCCTGGTTAACAAAGGTCATGCATGAACACTAGTGCAACTACTACAGCTGGCTCTTACCTGCAAGCAACACCCACTGGCCAGGAGGTCAACCTGCACAGCCCGTAACATCTGCTGACACAATTTCACAGCACTCAGGAAGGAGACAAGCTTTGCATGACCTCTGATACCACGATTGTTCATGCCACCCCAGGTTCTGAGGAGGCCTTGGTCTCGGAACTCACCCACCCAGTACATTGCTACTACAACTCGAATTTGAGAAAGCCACCATACTAAGATTATCTGAAGGGGAAGAAAAAACAGTAAGTTTGAAAAACATATTTAAGGAAATACTTGATGAATACTTCTCTAGTCTTTCAAAAGACTTAGGCATCCAGATGCAAGAGGCTCTGTGAAATCTAGGAAATACATTGCAAAAAGAACTTCACCAACATATACTGTCATCAGACTTTCTAAAGTCAATATGAAGGAAAACAATTCTAAAATTAGTGAGAGAAAAGCGTCTAGACACCTGTATTAGTCCATTTTCACACCGATATAAAGAAATACTTGAGACTGGATAATTCATAAAGGAAAGAGGTTTAATTGACTCATAGCTCTGCATGGCTAGGGAGGCCTCAGGAAACTTATAATCATGATAGAAGAGGAAGCAAGTACATCTTACATGGTGACAAGTGACAGAGAGCATGTAAGAGCGCAGGAAAACTACTATTTCTAAAACCATCAGATCTCCTGAGAATTCAGTCACTATTACAACAACAGCATGGGGAAACAACCCCCATAATCCAATCACTTTCCACGAAGTCTCTCCCTCAACACCTGGGAATTACAATACAAGATGAGATTCGGATGGGGACACAAAGCCTAACCATATCATAACCTACAAAGGAAAACCCATCAGATAACAGTAGATTAATCAACAGAAATTATACAAGCCAGAGGAGACTGAGGTCCTATTTTCAAAGCTTGAACAGAAAAGACTATTACACACAACTCATATCCTGCTATAAGCAGCTTGATAAGTGAAGGAGATATAAAATATTTACCAGAAAACCAAAGACTGAGGAAATTTGGCCCTACTAGAGGAATCCTACAAAGAATGCTCAAAGGACTTCTAAATATAATAATGAAAGGTTAATATTCACTATCATAAAAATACACGAAACTATAGAACTCACAGGTTTTATAAAACATTTAAACCCAGAAAAATAGAAAGAAATTACATGGAAACATGGCAGAACTCCACTAAATGACAAAGACAAGGAGACAGAGAAATAAAATAGAAACAACCCACAAAACAACTAGTTGGTAATTAGCATTATGACAGGAATAAAACCTCACATATCAATACTAACCTTGAACATAAATGGACTAAATGCTCCATTTAAAAGATATAGATTGATGGAATGAATAAAAAAATGTTAACCAACTATATGCTGCTTATAAGAAACTCACCTTACTAGTAAAGACACTTACAAACTGAGGGTCAAAAGATAAAAGATATACCACAAAAACAGAAACCAGAAGTAAACAGGAGTAACTATACTTCTATCAAATAAGAGACTTTAAATCAAAACCAGAAAAAAAAAAGACAAAAAGTCATTATATGATGATAAAGGGATCAATTAAACAAGAGAATATAACAATTCTAAATATATATATGGACCTACCACCAAAAAATAAGTAAACAATAGACCTAAATTGTACTTTAATTAGACCAAGTAGACCTAACATTTACAGAAGATTCTATCCAACAACAATAGAATATACACTTTTCTTATGAACACATGGAATATTCTCTAACATAGCCCATATATCAGGCCATATAACAAGTCTCAGTAAATTTTTAAAAATTGAAATCATACCAAGTAATTTCTCATAAAACAGTGGAGTAAAACCAGAAATCAATAACAAGAGAAACTTTGAAAACTACACAAATACAAAGAACTCAAACAACATACTCCTGAACCATCATTGGGTCAATGACAAAAGACGAACATTTAAAATTTTTTGAAACAAATGAAAATGATGACACAGTATACTAAAACCTCTGGGATACAGCAAAACAGGTGCTAAGAGGAAAGTTATAGCATTAAACGCCTATGTCAAAAAATGGAACGATCACAAAATAATAACTAAACATTACTCCTCAAGGAACTAGAAAAACAAGAGTAAATGAAATCCATAGCTAGCAGAAAAAATAAATAACAAAGATCAGAGCAGAACTAAATAAAATAAGAGCGAAAATACAATAAAATAATTAGTGAAATTAAAATTTAGATCTTTGAAAAGATGAAAAAAGAAAAAGAATGATAACTAGCAAGCTAACCAATAAGAGGAGAAAGAAAAGCTAAATAAACATAATCAGAAATGAAAAAGGAGACATGACAACTGATACCTGAGAAATATAAAAGATCATCAGAGATTACTATGAACAACTCTATCTCATAAGCTACACAATCTAGAGGAAATGAACAAATTCTTGGAAACTGCAATCTCCCAAGATTGAACCAGAAAGAAAAATCCTAAACAGACTAATAACAAGTAGTGAGATTAAAGCAATAAAAAAATCTCCCAACTAAAGAAAGCCCCGAATCAGGTAGAATCACAGATGAATTCTACCAGATATACAAAGAAGAACCGGTACCAATAGTCCTGAAAATTGAAGAGAAGGGAATCCTTCCTAAATCACTCTCCAAAATGAGTATCATTCTGATACCACGGCCAAACAAATAAAGAAAACTACAGACCAATATCTCTGATGAACATATATGTAAAAATGCTGAACAAAATACTAGCAAACCAAATCTGACAGCACATCAAAAAAGTAAAATGTTATACAGCATGAGAAACTATTTTTCATTCTAGGGATACAAGGATGGTTCTGCATACACAAATAAATATGTGATTCATCACAAAAACAAAAATAAAATCAAAAACCATGTGATCATCTCAATAGATGCAGATAAAGCATTTGACAAACTTCAGTATCCTTTCATGATAAAAACCCTCAACAAACTAGGCATAAAGAGAATGTAACTTTAAATAATAAAGGCCATATATGACAAACCCACAGCCAAGATCATTTTTCCCTGAAAGAAGAAAAGTTGAAAGCATTCCTTCTAAAAACTAGACAACTTTCACCATTTCTATTCAACACAGTACTGGAAATTTCTAGCCAGAGCAATCAGTCAAATGAAAAAAATAAATAAAAGGCATCCAAATTAGAAAAAAGAAAGTCAAATTATCTCTATTGGCTGATGATATAATCTTATACCTAAAATCCCCCAAAAATCCTCCAAAATTCTCTTAAGTTTGATAAAATCAGTAAAAGTTCAGGATATAAAATTTACAATAAATAATATATCTATACACTAATAACAATCAAGCTGAGAATCAAATCAAAAATTCAATCCCAATTACAAGAGCTACAAAAAAATTCCAAGGCTTCTATTTAACCAGGGAGTTGGAAGATCTTTACCAGAAAAAGTAAAAAACGCTGATGAAAAAAATTGTAGATGACACAAAGGGAAAAAACACCCCATGCTCATACATTAGAAGAAATAATATTAGTAAAATGACCACACTGTCCAAGGCAATCTACAATTTTAAAGTAATCTCTATCAAAACACCAGCATCATTCTTCAAAGTATTAAAG
This sequence comes from Cacajao melanocephalus, assembly GCA_963573385.1. Taxonomy (NCBI): domain Eukaryota; kingdom Metazoa; phylum Chordata; class Mammalia; order Primates; family Pitheciidae; genus Cacajao; species Cacajao melanocephalus. The sequence goes on along the minus strand of CAUYLG010005758.1, from coordinate 58,740 downwards.
AAAACAATCCTAAATATTCAGGTAGAACAAAAAAAAAAAAAAAGCCTGAATAGCCACAGCAATTCTAAGCAAAAGAACAAAGCAGACGGTATCACATTAGCTGTCCTCAAATTGTACAAGGGTAACCAAAACAGCATTGTACTGGTATAAAAACAGACATATATCAATGTGACACAATAGAGAGCTCCAAAATAAAGCCACATATCTACAACCAATTGGTCAAACCAATCTTTGACAAAATTGGCAATCGATATTAGATTAGTGCAAAAGTAATTGTAGTTTTTTCCATTAATGGGGAAAGGACACCTTTTCAAAAAATAATGCTGAGAAAAGTGGATTGCCATATGTGGAAAAATAAAACTAGACCTCTATCTTTCACCATATACAAAAAAATCGACTCAACGTGAATTCAAGACTTAAAAACCTGAAACCATAAAAATACTAGAACACCTAAGGAAAATGCTTCTGGACAGTGGTGTGGGCAAAGAATTTATGACTGACACCTCAAAAGCACAAACAACAGAAAAATAGAAAAATGAGACTTACTTGAATTAAAAAGCTATTACACAGCAAACGACATAATCAACAGAGTGAACAGACAACCAGCAGAAGGAGAGACAATATTAGCAAACTAAACATGTGACGGGGAACTAATATCCATAATTTACAAGGAACTAAACAAAAAAAACAAAGTAACAAATAATCCCATTAAAAAGTGGGCAAATGGAATTAATAGACTTTTTTTTTTCAAAAGAAGACCTACCTGTGGCCCATAAGCATATGAAAAAATACTCAACATCACTAAGTATCAGAGAAATCCAAATTAAACCACCATGGGATGTTATCTTACACCAGTCAGGATGGCTACTATTAAAGTCAAACAATAACAGATGTTAGCAAGGGTGCTTATACACTGTTAGTGGGAGTGTACATCAGTACAACCTCTATAAAACGGTATGGAGATTTCTCAAAGAACTAAAAAGTACCATTTGACCCAGCAATCCCACTACTGCATATCTACCCAAAAGAAAAGAAATCAATATATCCAAAAGATACAGAATCAACTTAAGTGTCCATCAATGGATGAATGGAGAAAGAAAATGTGATATACATACATATACACAAATGCACACACATATACACATATATATATATGTACACACACATACAAAATGAAATAGTATTCAGCTGTAAAAAAGAATAAAATCACGTCTTTTGCAACAACATGGATGGAACCAGAGGACATTATCTTAAGTGAAACAACTCAGACACAGAAAGTAAAATTCTCACTTACGAGTGGAAGCTAAATAATATGTACATATAGACACACAGTGTGGAATAATGGACACTGCAGACTCAGAAGTGTGGGAGAGGAGGGGGAAGAGGGATAATAAATTACATAATGGATACAATGTCTATTATTCAGATGATGGTCACACTAAAAGCCCAGACTTCACCACCAATATATCCGTGTAACAAAACTCCTCTTGTATTCATTAAAATTACACAAATAAAAATAAATAAAATGCCCTACATGGTAGTAAAAACTACCATAAAGATATAATAATGTAACTTTCAGTTATTGTCTTATATACAGAAAGTTAGACTAACGGACCTTTCAAGCACTGTATGCGAAATAGGACGTGAATTAAAGAGCTGAATTAAAAATGAAAAGCCATAAAAAAAACTAAAAGAAAATGTTGGTAAATATGTACCTCATCTTAGCTTGGGAATGGCTAAGATATAAAGTCATGTAAAGTGAAAATTTACACATACTAATAATTGTGATGGCATGAATTTTAAAGTGCCATCATAAAAATCATAAACAATGTTGACAGAAGCCAAAGTAAGAAAATTTTCTAAAAATGTGGCAAATAAAACTTACTATCATCAATAAATAAATAATGATAATCATCCTGTTAAGAAACTGATAATGGCCATGCATAGGGAATTTACAAACAAAGAAGCACAAATAGCAAACTGGCATATTAGAAGTATTCAATCCCAACAGTGCTCAAAAATATAAATTAAAATAAGATACAACTTGATTTATTCAAAAGCCTTTCATTAAGCACTTGGCATGTGTCTGGAATCTTTTAGGTCAGTGGTTTTCCAAGTGTGGTCCCTGTACCAACAGCATTAGTACCATCTAGGAGATTGATAGAAATGCAAAGTATTGGGCCCCACAAAGTAAGTTTGAGTAAGAAACTCTGGTAGTAGGTCCAGCAATGTATGATTTAATAAGCCTTCCAGGTGATTCTGTTGTCCACTAAAATAAGAGAACCTTTGAGTTCGGTGAACAAAACAAAGATCTCTTTCCTTTAGGAGCTCTATTCTAGGGTGAGAGGTAAGACAGACAAGAAACAAAAATTAAAATGAGTTAATGATATATTTTGATCAGAGCAATAAAAAATATAGCAGGATAGACAGACTGGGAGTATGAAGGCAAGAACCAAGTTATAATTTAAGACAGGGTGTTCAGGGGTGATGTCATTAAGATAGAATATTTTGAACCAATGGCTAGAGAAAGATGAGACTTAGCCACACAGTTATCTGGAAAGAAGAGCACTCGAGAGATAGAGGAACAACCAATGCAAGGACCTTGTGCACTTGAGGAATCATAAAGAAAATCAAAGAGAAGATAAAGAGCAGAGTTAGAAAGGGGAAGATAATTGAAGATGATATCAGAAAGATTATAGTTCAGGGCAAAACTGTGTAGAGGCTTGAAAAGATTTTGACTTTACCCTCAACAAAATGGGGCACCTCTTGAGTGCCTCAGCACAGAGGGTTGTAGCATTATCTGTCTTGCATTTTTTAAAATCCCTCTGTTTACTGCATTGAAAATGACTATGGTGGTGTTAAGGAAGAGGAAATGCCGGGAAGCCAGCCATGGACTGTTGGAGTAATCCAGAAGAGAATTTCTGGTGGCTTAGATCTGGGTAATCACAATGTGTTGATGACTGGAGGTCAATTATAAGAAAATGATGAGACAGAACAGTGACTCACGTTTTCAGCATGAGGAAGTGAAAAGACAGAGTTGCCATTCATTGAGGTTGAAAGGCTATAGATGGAATAGGTATTTGAAGATGGATTAGAAATCAGTTGACATGTAGGGTTTGAGATGTTTACTAGACACTGAAGAGATGTGTAATAGAAAGATGGAATGTACAATAAAGGAGTCTGAACTGCAACTATGTGCTTGGGAGGCATCAGTATGTAAATGGTTCTTAAACTTGCAAGAATGAATGGGATCACCAAGGCAATGAGTGTAGATACAGAAAAGTATAAAGAAGTGAGACTTAAGGCCCTTCAACAACAGAAGATTAGGTAGAATAAGGTTATGTTTGGGTTTTTTGTTTGTTTACAGGAGAGAAATCACTCTAAAGTAGTGGTAACCTCCAAGCACAGCACCAGTCAGTTATTCCAAATATTATGAAATAGCAAGGCTCACAACCAGATGAAGATGTTAAAAGCTCATGCTTTATTGAATCCATTAAAACATAGAATGAAAAGCAAGAAGAAAGAGATGGAGTCTGTTAACAATCAGGATATAGGGCAAATGTGCTGGAAAGACCACACTATACAAATCTTATATTATGTAATATTTATTTTTCCTTTCTCTCTGACACATCAGCCTTCTGCAGATAGCACAGATATAAGAACCAAAGCTAAATGTGGGCAAGAGGCTGCTACAGTCTGCATGTTTGCGTCCCCGCAAAATTCATATATTAAAACTCTAACCCCCCCAGGAGATGTTGTTAGGAGGTGAAGCCTTTGGAAGGTGACTAGGTCATAAGGGCAGAGCCCTCATGAATGAGATTAGTGTCCTTATAAAAGAGCCACTAATGACCTTTCACCCCTTTTACCCTGTGAGGACATAGTGAGAAGGCGCCATCTATGAACCAGAAAGTGGGCCCTCACCAGATACTGAGTCTGCTGCTACCTTGATCTTGGACTTCTCTGCCTTCAGAACTGTAAGAAATAAATTTCTGAGGATTATAACCACACAGCTCATGATATTTTGTTGTAACAACATGAACTAAGACAGGAGCTCAGCAGATGGAAGACGCCTGGAGCAAACACACATTTGCTCTGTTGGAAAGCTTTAGTGTACACTATGTGTGTAGGTAGCCTGTTCAAGGAATTTTGCTATAAAGGGGAGCAAAAAAAATAAGATGTTAACTGGTGGAAAAAATTACGTAAGGAGATTTTATAAAATTGGTAAAATTATAAGAGTAGTGCATTCCAGTAGGAATGATCCAGTAGAGAGAGGAAATTTTATGATATAGGAGAGAGGGGGAGAATTGTTGGGGACATGTCTTTGAATAGGTAAGATGGAATTGATATGCACAAAAATTTAAAGGATAGAATTTACAAAACAATTCAGATAATTTACGTTACTAAAAGAAGGTAATAAGTGGTCCAGAAAGGCTATGGGATATCTCTTTTGATTATTCAGTTTGCTCAGGAAAACAGTAAGCAACGTAATCATCTGAGATGGGATAAAATCTGGAGGTTTGAGGAGGGAGGAAGTGTGGAACGATGAACAGCAGTGGGAAGAGGACTGGACCCAGGCATGAGCATTTACCTATGTGGTCATTGGGAAAAGCAGCAGAGTTGCGTTTTTCATTTTTTGTTTTCCAGCCTCATTTAACTGCACAGGTACAGAGGAATAAGAGGGCAAGAGTTGGATTTTGCCAACATTGTAGTTTTGTCAGGTGAGTATGATAAAGCAAGAGAAGGACAAGGGAGTCAAGGCTGTTTGTAAAGGAATGGTTATAATGACCGACCATAAAATGTATTTGAAATTTACGTGGAAGGGAGAACACTGAGAGAGGTCCAAGTAAATAAATACATACTATAGGAAGCACTTTAACTACTTTTATATGAGAGTACTTGAGAGCAAATATTTACTCATTTTCTTTCCAAAATAAAATATGTTATTCCTATATTATGGCCTTCACACAATCCATTTTGAAATGCTAATTTTGGTTTGTGATTATGATATGCATTTATTTCCAGTGAAATCCCATACAAAAGAAGCAACAGAAAAAGAAGCAAACATACTAATATTACATTAGAAGAACTGCTCATTTTTAAAATGGCCTTTACCCAACTGCATGAAGGCACATGGTTTTCATCTTTTCATTCCGAGTGAAATAATATTATCAATGTTTGCCCCTAAAGGTAACTCAAAATCTTTGTACATACCTTCATTTTCCATGCTTTTGATCTTATTTGTTCCCACAAAGTGGATAACATTTGTTTCAATAACTTTTTTTCATTACATACTGATAACAGATCCCAGAAACACTGACCAATCACACAAATACACCTCCTAGTGTCTAATCTTACTCATTTTCATAGTTATCACAACCACAGACTTGATTCCACGTAACGTGACTGCAGATCACACATACCTACCAATGGGGTAAAAGCAACTTATCTCCCCAAGGGGATATCTGATTGAAATTAATGGGGCAATGTTCGTGCTATACCAAGTTATTATCAGAATTACCTTATCATTGGACTTAAAAAACATTAATACATTATATTTCAGAAAGTTATGATCTTCATGTCAGATCGGTAGAGAGATAAACGAGAACTTCCTGCCTTCTGAAGTTACAATTCAATCCTTTTGAAGTTTTATGTTGGCTTCTTTTTCTCTTTCTATCTAGACAGTCCCTCATGCCCATGTGTTTATGGCACAAATCTATCTGCATGTAATGTCTCCCTCTGTTCCATTATAAAATTCCATATGTTCTCTTACAATGCCTGCATGCAGGAGGGATCTTTGTGAACTGGACTATAACTGAAATGAACATTCATGCTGAGTCCATGATGGAGAAAAAGAAAATAAATCGTCATGTTTAAAAGGAAACAATCAAATCATCTCTAGGTTGCATTTTATCTTTCTTAACCTGGAAAATCTTAATGAAACTGAAAACAATGTTACGGTCCTGGGGCCTGCTAAAGGGGAAATTGAAGGTATTTGTGTGTTTGTTAGTTCTTTATTAACCATATATGCTATCTAGCTTCCACATGTTACCTGGACTTAACATGCCCCAAATAAAATATAATACGTTATAAAGCAAACTCAGGTTTTTTTTTTTTCCAACTGGCCTTTCTCTTTTTGCCTAAGGGAAGATAGGTCCTTCACGATAAGTCTGAGACATGAGAAAAAGTGCATTTAGCAAAACAAGCACCATAATGAACATTCACAACACTGCTTTTATGCTGCTGATCAGGTTGTATGCTAATTTCAAGTGTAAAATGTAGGTTTGGGATTTATGCCTTGTATAAAACATAATCAAGTTTCATTATTTCCATGAGTCATAGCATTTTAATCTTTTCTAATTAGATGTAATTACTATTCTTTCTCACAGCAGGATAGCATGGAAGCATAAAAAAAATTGAGAGGCCACATATGTAACAGGGAGAACTACAAAAGGGAAAAATACAGGCCTCATTAGTAAATAAGAGAGTTTTTATTCTCAGGTGACACTGGAGCCATTCCCTCGGTGGGAAAAAATGGACACTGAGACAAAGCATAGTAGGTAATTACTATCTTTTTACCAGTATTCTTTTGTAACAACTAGATCAAGGTCCAAGGACAGAAATTCTTTCCAGGTAAGGGGCAGAATTTTAATGTCTTTAATTGCTGTAATTTAGTTGATCAGAATAAATTGTCATTTTAAATATTATGATTAATGTACTTTCTCCCAAATAGTCTTCCGTTCCTTCTATCTTTATCTTCTGTTAAACTAAAACCAGAATTTTATATAGAAATCAAATAAGTTGTCTTCCAGGTCTAAAGGGATCAAAAATGTTATGGGTCTAGTTGCAATGTTAAGAACTGCACCCATAAATCGCCATCACAGAAGCAAAACTGTCCAGAATGCCCTTATTCTCTACTTAGGAAAAATTTTTAACAAAATAATTTATCTATGTAAAGAAACTTTTTACACATTTTTTACATGTAAGGTCTTCAGTGAACACTTTTTTTTCATGTGGATTCTGCAAAATTGGTTGTTCAATGAACAACTGGTGAAATCAGGTTCAGACAACCCAAACTTAATTTATTTTACATTTATACAGTCTACTTGTCACACAAACCATCAAGCCATACACTTCTTTGGGAGACAATAATTTGTTTTGAAACCTAGATTAACTACTGTCTACACTGTTTAACTGGTCAACTGTTTATTTTAATTCTCTTCTTCACCTTATGTTGTGCAGAAAGCAAAAAAAAAAAAAAAAAAGTTGATAAACCAAAATAGTTTTGCTAATAAAACAATATTCTCCTTTTTAATGTTGAGTTTTATGCTAGTTCATTTAATCTGTAAAACATGAAATTGGAAATTTTATACAAATATATTATACAACCTAAGGGAACCATCCAGGTCATTATTCTATTTCCAAATTTATGGCTGCCAAACTCAGATAAATCCTGGACAGGCAACATAGATTGCCCAGATTACCAAAGTTTTCCTAATTGGCAATTCATAACTTCCAGCTGTTCTGAACACAACTTATCACCCATTGAGATGTTGACATTATTCTGCCTCATTAAAATCTTCTACAATATTCTGTGTGAATATATTGTTTAATTAACCATTATTTCTGAACATATCCATGGAGGTGATAAATGATTTGAATACCAGTACAATTCATGGTGTACAAAGCAAGCCTGTTTACACTGTACTCACCTATATATTTGGATGACATTGTACTCAATATCATGGTGGGCATGGATCACATTAGAGTTTTTACCTTAAAATGTATTTTTGATATGGCTTTGATTTTCCATGAATTCACTGTTATGTTCTTGAGTATATATTTATAATTACAAATGCATTTTAAGGACGTTCTATATCAAAGTTAAGAGATCTTATAAATTCCCTCGATAAAATTTAAGCCAGTTAGTTATAATTTACTTTAATGGGGTAAAAAATTTACAATAAAGGTACCTGATTGCATCTTTTGGAAGAAATAGTTGAGAGTCATTTTATGAAGAATGATTTAATAAGATATATGCTTCTCAATAAAATATATATTTTTAAAAAGCCAAAAAAAAAAAAGATATATCTGAGATTACTGTATAGACTTACATAGAAAGCGTTATCTCCCTACATAGAAAGTGTCATTTCTAGATTTTTGGCCTATGCCATGAATTTGAACAGAGAATTTCCAACAAAGAAATTATAATTAATAACTCTTTCTTATGCAACCCAATGTTTTTGCTATTAAAAATATATAAATTTTCATCAAATATCAAAATTAATAAAACCAACGTAAGTGAATTATATTTTGTACAAAAGTGCTTGCTTTCAGTTGCCATAAACCCACAGCTCATGGTATGACACATACGATACAAGGGTGAAATACGTACAAAATATTTAAGATTTGTACATGGTAGTGTTGTGGTTATTTTCCTGAGTAAAAATGTTTAATTTGTACAATTTCATACAACAAACTGAGCAACATATTTCATATTTAGCAGTGTGTTAAAGGCAGTTGTAAACATCCCCAATAGTCTTGGGGAATATACTACACTTACTTACTTCCATTCCCATTTTTTAACAGCAGCAATACCCACAGTAATTTTTATGGACACTTAGGTTTTTCCACATGTTTAGGGGCTCTTTGTTCAATTTCTTTTGTGAGTATTTAAGATTATAATGTATAACTCTGAAGACTCTGGAAACATGGGACATAATAAAACAAAGAAAATAGGATTCACGTTTCACTTGCCGAATTCAAGGTGTCCTCCTTAAGTTTTGTTCTACTAGCAAAGTTAAATAAGCAACAATGACTTAACTCTCCCCTCAGTATCTCCTCCAAGGTAACAAAAACATTGTAATTTTCTTAGAAAAGCATAAGATATTATTATAATAATTATAATTATTACAATAGCTATTATTATATTTTAAAAATTTGCAAAAACTGTTAGGTAACATAAATCTACTCCAAACAGAAGAATATTTGTTCTTTATTCCACCTTAATATCAACCAGCATATTGTGACTCCATATGGACATACTCAGATATTTTTAAATGAGGTTAATTTTATATGTGGCTCTAGAAAAACATTCTTCATTATTTTTGGTTCTAGATTATTTCTCACACTTTTTTATCTATGTTCTAAGATTTAAGTCATGACTATCAAAGTTAGTGTCTGGTAGCTGTGTTGTGCTACCTTGCTGTTTAATCTACAAATGATCCTCCTTATTTCCTTCTGGTAATCTACATTGCAATGCATTGAAATGTAGTGCATATTAAACTAAATAGTGCAATAGATTGCTTCAAGAAGTCGGACCCTGAGCAATGCTAAAAGCAGAGAGTCTACGTATTCCTAATCATGAAGCTCTCTCACCGGGCATCCCTTGTTATAAACCTGAAAAGTCCAATCCAACGCAGAAGCTAACCAGCTTCAGGGGAATTTTACAGTGTATTCAGGTAGCTATATTCTGGAAGGACCACCTCAATCTATGAAAGTCTTATCTGGCACCCTAAAAATTTACAGCTTGATTGAGGTATAACTGACATATAAAAAAAACTACACCTATTGAAAGACTACAATTTGATTACTTTTGACATGTGTACACACTCATGAAAGTATCAATACAATCAAGATGATAAATATATCTATCACCTCCAACATTCCTTTGATTATCCATCTCTTCACACTTCTATGACCCCCTTGCTTCTCCAGGCAACTATTCAACTGCTTTACATCCTATAGACTGGTTTTCATTCTCTAAAGTTTTAGATAAGTGGAATCATACAATATTTACATACTTTTGAAAGGAAGCAGCATCTGATTTTGTTCATGCAGTATATCATTTTGAGATTCATCTATGGTGTTCTGTGTTTTAGAATTTCATTTTTATCACTGATTAGTTTCCCATTGCATAGAGCATTTATCCCTTCACCACTTGATGAATATTCAGATTGTCTCCAGTTTTCAGCTGTTATAAATACTTATGTACATCTTTATAGAGATAAATCTTTCATTTCTCTTGGATAAATGCTTAGGAGAATGGATCGTTTGCTTAAGTGTATGTTTTGCTTTTGAAGAAACTGGAAAACTTTTTCAAATGGTTTACCATGTCACAGTTCCACCAGAAATGTATGACAGTACCACTCTGTGCTCCTGCCAACACTTGAAATAACTCTTTTTAATATTAGTGATGCTAGAGGGTATGTATGAGTAGCTACTTGTGATGTTAATTTACATTTCCATGAAGTACTATGATATTGAGCAACTCTGAAAGCGAGCAACTTTGAAAGCACTAATCTAATATCCATATGTCTTCTTAGGTAAAGTGTCTGTTCAAATCTTTCAGCCATTTGGAAATTGGATTTTTGTCTTATTGAGTTGTAAGAGTTCTTAATGTAGTCTAGATCCAAGTCCTTTGTCAGATACATGTTTTGAAAATATTTTTCGCAGTCATAACTTGCCTTTTCATTTCTGTAACAATGTCTTTTGGAAAACCAAAGAATTTAATTTTAATGAAGTAGAATAATTTTTTCCTATAGTTCATGCATTTTGGTGTCCAGTTTCACAAATCTTGACAAACTCACTTAATTTTTTATATTATTATTATACTTTAAGTTCTGGGGTACATGTGCAGATCATGCAGGTTTGTTACAAAGGTATACACGTGCCATGGTGGTGGTTTGCTGCATCCATCGCCCCATCGTCTACATTAGGTATTTCTCCCAATGCTCTCCCTCCCCTAACCCCCAACCCCCAACAGGCCTTGGTGTGTGATATTCCCCTCCCTGTGTCCATGTTTTCTCATTGTTCAACATCCACTTACGAGAACATGCAGTGGACAAACACATTTAATTAAAGTGAACCTACTTCATAAACAGTAAAAGAGCCGTAGCACACTACCATTTTTCCTCTTCCAGACTTTGTCCTATTGTAGTCATTCATTTTACTTCTACACGGATTACAAACTCCACAACTCATTGTTAACTATTATTACAAACTCTTGTTAATTTGAAATACTCTATTTTAAAGAGACCTTAAATAACAGAAAACACAGAGAAGTCTTTTATCTACCCACTTTATCACTTCCAGTGCTTTTCCTCCCTTTATGTATACTCACACACGTGTGTCTAGCAGCATTTTCCTTCTGCCTGAAGACTTCCTTTATCATTTCTTGAAGTACAAGTTGCTACTGATAAATTCCTTCAGCTTTTGTATTTCTGAAGGAGTCTTCATTTTATGTTTCTTTTTGAAAGATATATTCTCTGGATATAGAATTCTACATAGATAGGGTTTTGTTTCTTTCAAAGCTTTAAAGATGTTACTTCCCTTTTTTCTGGCTTTCATTACTGCTAAGAAAAATTCTGCTTTTATTCTTATCTTGTGCCTTTGTAAATAATGTATCTATTTTTTCTAAGTGCTTCAAGATTTTCTCCTTATCACTGGTTATAAACAATTTTATTAGAATTTTCATTGTTTAGTTTTTGTGTTTTGTTAAATTTCTTGGATCTCTGAGTCTATCACTTTATCAAATTTGGGGGAAAAAATTTGGTCATGATTTTTAAAATTAGTAAACTTTAATTTTTTGGATAACTTTTAGGTCCACAGAAAATTGAGCAACCGAGCAGAAAATGCAGAGAATTTCCATCCATCTCTTGTTGTCCCTGCGATACATACAACCTTTCTGACTATAGACATGGACATCCCTCATCACAGTGATACATTTGCTACAGTCAATAAATCTCACCTTTATCACACAAAGTCCATGGTTTACACCAGGGTTCACTTTTGGTGTAGTACATTCTATGGATTTTTACAAAAGTATAATAACATGTATGCACCAAAGTAGTATCATACAGAGTATTTCCACTACCCTAAAAACCTTTCTGCTACACCTATGCATTCCTTCCTGTCCCCTAACTCCTGGCAACCACTAATCTTTTTTTACTGCCTTGCTAGTTTTGCCTTTCCAAGAATGTCATATACTTGAAATCATACAGTATGGTTCGAATATTGGAATAATACAGTCTTTCCATATTGGCTTCTTTAACTTACTAAGATAGATTTAAGTTTCCTCCATATCTTTTCATGGCATGGTATGTCATTTTCTAAGTGCTAAGTAATACCCAGTTGCCTGGATGTACCATCCCTTATCAATCCATTCACCTACTGAAGGATATCTTGGTTTCTTCCAACTTTTGGCAATTATGAATAAATCTGCTATAAACATTCATGTACAGATTTTGTGTGGAAATCAGTTTTTAATTTATTTGGGTAAATAATGAATGTGACTGCTGTATTATATGGTAAATGTATGTTTAGTTTTTAAGCAACTACCCATCTGCTATTCAAGATGTATATACCATTTGCATTTCCATCAGCAATAAATAAGAGTTCCTGTTGTTCCACATCCTCACCAGTATTTGGTGCTGTCATTTGCTAGATTTTGGTTATTCTAATAGGTGTGTAGTGGTATCTTATTGTTGGTAACACATTTTTAATTTTCATTTCCCTAATGATATATGATAACCATCTTTGCATATGCTCATTTGCCATTTGTGTATCTTCTGTGGTGAGGTGTCAGTTAAGGTCTTTGGCCTATTTTTTAATTGGATTGTTTTCTTGTTAAGTTTTAAGACTTCTCTATTTTTGTTTATATAGTCCTTTATCAGATATGTCTTTTGCAACTATTTTCTCCAAGTTTTTGGCTTGTCTCAGTCTCTTGAGCTATTTTTCAAATAATTTCTTTGCACTTTTCTCATTGGGGAACTCTTCATTACACATACATTAGAAAATCTGAAGTTGTCTCAGCTCACTAATGTGATTTTTTTGTTTTTTTTTTCCATCTATGTTTGTTTGGATAGTATTTGTTATAATGTCCTCATATCTAGTAATTATTCTTCTATAACGTCTAATCTTCAGATAATCTGCTATTAATTCCATTTACATTTTTTATTTCTGATATGTAGTTTTTAATCTCTACTTTAAAATAGCATCTGTTTTATATCTTTTATATATCTTAGTATGCTCATTCTTTTACCTTCTTGAATATGTAGGATCTATTTCTAGTAACTCTTAATTTCTGTGTCTATTAATTTTACCATCTGTGTCATCTCTCTATTTTTTCTCATTGTTTCTTGTGTGATTTTGGCTGAGATGCCAGACACTGAATTTTACCTTATTGAGTATTGGACTTTTTGTATTCCTTTAAACAGTTTTGAACTTTTTTTCTGGAATGCAGTTAAGTTACTGAGAAACAGTTTAATTCTTCCAAGGCTTTAAGCTTTGTTAGATGAGATCAAAGTGGGTTTTATTCTAACCAACTTGGTCAACTATCAAGGGCCATTCTGAATACTCTACCTTATGTCCTATGCATTGCAAAGTCTCTCCTTTCTGTTTATAAGAACAAGAACTAGTCATGGCCCTGTGTAAGCCTTGTAGATTGTTCTGCCTGTCTTTCTAGTAGCTTTCCCTGACCTCAAGTAGTTTCCTCAGAAGCATGCATTGATCAGCATCAGCTGAAGACTCAAGGAAAACTCTCTCTTTGGAAAATTAGTTTCGTTTTTGTGCTGTTATACGTGAAGCTCCTCCCTGTGTAGTACTCTGCCCCCAAACTTGCCACCACCTAAGCAGAATGGAATCTGGCAGTCTGCCTCTCCAACTCACAGAAACTACTGTATTTCACCTGCCTTCCCTCTTTCTGCACAGAGACATGAAGACTTTCTCCAGTGGCAAAATGAGACAGTCATTTGTACCTACATTGTTTGTTTCCCTTCTCTCAGGAATCAATACCCTGTTGTGCTTGGTGTCCTATCTCTACAACCCATTGTTAGATATATTTTGTCTGGATTTTTAGTTAAGGTAAATGGGCAAATCCGTCTCTGCCACTCCACTGGGGTCAGAAGCAAAATTCTCTCACACTTTGTTTAATGTGAAAAAATCTTTAATATTTATCCATTACACAATTTTACAAAGATCGAACCTCACAGACGTTGAAAGCGCCTTGGACTTAGAGGGTCCTGTGATGGCCAAAGAGGCCAGTTTGCAGCTGCCCCAATGCAAAAGACCTTAACCTGAAACAGCCATTTGAAAGTGATGTTCATCTATGTGTATTTGCCCCATAGGCCTAGAAGCCATTCAGCTAGTACAGATAGGTTGTTGATGCCTTTCTACCTTCCTAAGGGAAATAAAGCTATACAGAGTTTCTGGGATTGGGCTTAGAAGCAGCTGTGCCTTGGGCATGCAAATGCAGCAGAGCATGCTGTTCCCACGCTAGGGCAGCATTGAGATGTACTCCTAAACCATGGTTTCTTGTGTGAGTGGCTTTACATTCCCTCAACTGAGCCTCAATATCAATCTTGCTTTTCCAGCTTCAGCAGGCACTCATCACTTGCTTCCTTTTCCTGTCAGTGCAAAGAAATATTAGGTCTTGCTTGCCGGGGTCATGTTGTTGTAGCACACCTGGTAGTTGAAAAGAAGCAGGACTAGAGATCTGTTTGCCTCTTTATCTTGCAGAAAACTTAGGGCTGATGTGGTCATTGCACATGTAGACATACTCCTTTCATTAGCATCACATTTATCAAACACTTTTAAAATAATGCATGGTAATTGTGAAAAATTCAAATAATGTAAAGTTGAATGTTAAAAGCCATCTTCAGACACATGAACATTGTTCAAATATTTCATAGGATTCCTGTCTTATATAGGAATATCTAGCATTTTACACAGTATGTGTACATGCAGACATATATTACCGAACTTCTCTTTTTTACTCAATCTTTTTTCGTGACCATTTAAATAATGGCATAACATTCATTGATGGGCATAGCGAATTATATGCAGCCATTCATCAACAGTAAAATAATTTGGCTGTTGAAAGTTTTGGGGCCTTATCAGATTATGCATCCTTATATATAAACTTTGCGTGATTCCTTATTTTCATAGGGTAGATTTATCTGAGCATGAAAATTTGATCACGTGCTTTTGATATATGTTGACAAATTTATGTTGATAGAGGTACCAAATTATCCATTAGCATTTATGCACAATTTATCATATTCCTTCCAGAATTTTAAATATATAATTTTAATTGTATCAATTTAATTGTTTAAAGTTGTGAGTTATCACTATTTAACATGAATTTCTTTACCTACTACTAGAGTAGAATGTATGGTTCAGATATTGCCTATTTTATTTTATGATTCATCAGTTTTCTCCCTTTGCCTATTTTATTTTAGACTTTAATGTTTATCAATCTGTCAGGGTTGTTTATGTTTTCAACATCTGTGTAGTCTGTGTTATAAATATGACACAGTTCTTTAATGTGTTTTCTTCACATTCTGAAAACACCCTTGATTATTTGTCAGCATATTACTGGAAGATTCATCTGTGTTCAAATCTTGAACATAATCTTTCTTTATATGATCTTACGTGTTGCTGTATCTCTGTAAGTCTCAGTTCCATCTTATCAAAAATGCATATAATAATATCTGCCTCACAAAGTTAATGCATGAGATTACATAAAATGTTATAACAGGCACTTACTTGCAGAAGGCATGGCACATAGTTGAAACACAATACATGGTAGTTTCCCTTCTCTGTATACACAGACTTTGAATTCCATAGATATTCCTTGATAACAACATAGATTAATACTAGCTTTCAGTGATTAATTTTTAAAAGTTTTTTTTTGTTTTGTTTTGTTTTATGAGATGAGGTCTTGCTATGTTGCCCAGGCTGGTCTCAAACTCCTGATCTCATGCAATTTTCTTGCCTCAGACTCCCCAGTCTCTAGGATTACAAGCATTAGCCACGGTGCCCAGTAAAAGCTTTTTTTTTTTTTAATGCCAAATGACACTGAATAAAATTTTTTATTCACTTTTTGTTATGCTACTTGAATTCACATCTTTTCATTGCTATGTTTTCAGACAGTCTGCAAGAACGTAGTATGTTAATGTTTATATACCCTGAGGAGAAGAGAAAGGGTCAGAGAGAGAGAGAGAGAGAGAGAGTGTGTGTGTGTGTGTGTGTGTGCGCGTGTGTGAGAGAGAGAGAGAGAGAGAGATATTAATGACCAATTCACTGTTACATGAATCAGGGAATATTCAGTCAAGAGTTTTGGGGAGCTGCCGTACACTTAGCTGGCATAAATTGCAGAGTTATAAAAGGCCTCACTCACCAAAATATCTACTCTTGATTGGCCTGTCAGATATCAGTTATTTCTAATTTTCTTGTCACTCCTTAAAGACCACCTAAAGGTGATGTGCATTTCAACTAGGCTAAAATTGACTTTTACCTGAAAAGAGTAACATATCAGACATTAGTCTATCAAATTATTCCATTAGCAACTATTATCATTTATAAGAATGCACAGTCCTGAGGGAATGAGACTTAAGATAGACAAGATTTGATTGCTAGCAGAAGGGCTGAAATCTATGTTGTTGATGGTGAAATGTTCAGTGCAGATATATGAACTGGGGTGGGAAATGGGATTTCAGCCTGAGCACCAGTGAGAAGCCTTGAAGACAGACATCAAAGAAACTTCATCGTGTCTGCAGCCATGCAAAGGGCCGTGTCCAAAGGCAATGTGCCTCATGTGTCTGCAGCTGCACAGACAGATTTAAAGTTATTCTGGCCAGGAAAGAAATTGGGATAGATAAGACCAAAGATTCTACCTTTGTGCTTTTCTATAGTTCCCTACAGTGTATATATCCTAGCACTGAAAGTCGTACTGTTAAGACTTTTCTCAGCAGCTAGAGACACCCAGTTTTTAAGTCCTGTCAGAACATGCCAGAAAATACACGAACGGTTACGAAGGGCAAATTTTCATCATAAATTCAGAGAGGAAAAACACGGTCACTGTTCAAGTATTATAGTATGAACTCTATTATGTGATCAAAGAATAGTTAGTAAAAATTAGTAAAGCCATCTCTTAGAACAACTTGCTGTTGTAAGTCATTATCAAATATTTGTATAACCCTGAATGCACACTGGGATTGTTCAATGCACATTTTTTTTTCCATGCAGAGAAGAGATACTAACAAAGGAAGAGTCAAACACTGATATACCCACAGTGCCAAAACCCTGAGACTGTTCTCTGTTCCTCCCACCAGTAATTTATTCACAGCAGCCAACTGCAGAAGAGACATTTCCTCACCATCAAGGACATTACTTTTTTCCTCATAAGTTCTTTTCACAAAACTTCAGTATTTCCTCCTTGGCTGTTAAACTGCCAACTGCTCACATAAAATTGAGACTGGTGAATTGAACTGATGCTACGCTTAATTTTGAACAGAGTTTGAACAAATTACCTAGCTTTTTTGACATCATATAAGCATGACTGTGTCATGTTAATTCTAATATTCCACTTCTTATTGGGATTCAAAAATAGATAAAAGACAGAATAAGAATGAGAATAAAACAGGATAATGTTTTAGCCTGCCATCTGAAGACTTATTAATAACTATGGTAAATATTTTGGTACAAAAAGGTTTAAAACTCTTAGCTAGAGTCAATTATGTTGGATTAATTAACATTGGTAGCATAGTGGCTAATAGAACATGGCTATAGCATTAGCCTGACCCGGTTTACTGGCTCCACCCATCAGCAGCTCTAAGGCTTTGGCCGGTCACTTCACTTCTCTGTGCCTCATGTGTTTTTCCATAAAATGGGGTAATAGCAGTACTGCTCTTACAGGACTGCTGTGAGGACTGAGATATGGAAAAGTTACTGCAAATGTGTTTGACTCATGAAAAGAAACTTATTTAATGTTAGCTACCATTATGATGATGATCATCATTATTTACTGATCACTCATAAAGTACTGCCAACATGAGGAGAATGAAAGCAACACAATACATCGTCTCTATTCCCAAAAACCTTCAGTCTCATGGGGAATAAAAAATCCATTGAGAAAACAATGAGAGAGTAAAGGCACTATGGTTGTATTTCTGACTACTAACTCAATAAAAACTCCAAGAAGGTCAGGATTAACTTAGACTGCCTTTGCTATAATAGGATTCTTGAAAAGGCAGGCATACAATGCAGGCCTTGAAGAATGAGTAGGATTTTAAAAATTGCTTTAGGGTCACCCTTGGACATGTGGTCCCCAGATGTGTTTTGTTTGACTTATACAGTATTATTTAACATTTTAATTAGTTGCCAACATTTAAAATTAGATCACCATCTACTCTGCTTCACCCATTTAATTACCTGCCTGGTTCCTGTCATGATTTGAGTTTGCAACCTGTAATATATGGACTTAACTCCCATTCTCATTGTCACTGGTAAGTATAAGCTTTAGTAAATATAGAATGATTTATTTTCTTCATATAGTGTCACAAGAGTTCTGCTCCACTGAATACTAACAAGCATTCATAAAAATTACTTTTTAAAAAGTAGTCTTTCTTCTTAGAAACTGATTTCTAGCCAATCTAATTTGGACTGGATTCAAGGAACAAATTATAAAAAGCATTATCATTTCTGCAACTTTTTTGTCTCTCTTGTTTTTGCTGAACTATTGAATTAGAACTTAATGAGCTATGGATTATAGGCAGAAAAAGAATAGTATGGTGCAATGCATTTGGGGAATTTAATACAAGTCATTGCAAAAAGTAGCAACAAAACAAAAACTTACTAAGAGACTCTTTATTTGGCCTTGGCTAAAGCTGAAAGGGCTGCCAATATGCATTTAGGAAAGGATAAGAGAAACACCAAAGCTTCTATCTACAAGCTAATCTGATTACCTCCTATTTACCCCATTGGTGAAGGATGGATACCATGCCCTATAAGTCTCCAGGTGTCCAAGCACATAACATCCAGCACTGGACAGATGACATCAACAGCAATCTATTCGTCCCATGTACTCACAGACTTGGGGAGAACACTGTGTGCCATGCAGCACCACCTGGGGGTTACACTCAAGCAGAGTGAACCAGCAGGGGCTGTGGGAAGCAGGCTTTGCAGTGACAAAGAGGGTAAGATAACCCTCGGTTCCCATGGGAGAATGTCCGTGGCTTGTTTAAATAATCTTGCCGGCTAGCAAGGCATACCTGGCAAGACCACAGAACTCATAGCTAGCTCTTGGAGCCTTGTGAGGCTCAAAATGTCAGGGCAATGCATGGAATTTCAGGTCTTACAATGCATATATGTACCTATTTTACTATTTACTCTGATATTTTTAAATCAGTAAGGAATCGGGTAAGTTTCTAACTAATGGTTTTTATGTCCTAAATACATCTCTGTTAATAGCAAGGTGTTCAATTTTAAAATACACACTTTTGATAAACTATCATGGATAGTTTTATCCATTTAAAATATTGTAATATAAATGTCTTTTCTGTAGTTCTGCATCCAGTAAACTAAGATCATGCCTTTCCACAGCATCTCTGATTTTTCATTAAATTGCCACAGACCACGCTCGATAAGTTCAAAGATACAAGTTCTATGCTCCAAGCCTCAATTCTCTCTCTTTGTTCATTTTTTTTATGATTCCTTATAGCATTTCCTTCAACATCACCTTGGTTTCACTACTTTAAGATGGCCTTTTTATTATCTATAGGACATGATTCACACTCATTGTGGCTGAGAGTTTGACACCCTGCATAGATAGCTGGATGTATATAAAGCCCAGTCAAAGGGAAAGTATAAAAGGAATACAGCATCGAGTGCAGTGGATGATAAAAACGATTTCCTCTGCAGGATAAACTACCTCCCTGAAGCCCTGGGAACTTCAGGACGTCAGTTTACATATTGCTTATTTCTAAGCTGCATTATGTAACTGAGATCTCTTAAAAATTAAGAACATCAGTTGAGAAAAGCAAAGATAACATTGTTCAAAAGAACTAATTGGTCTCACTCAGGAAGATACTATATGATTAAAATTATGGTTATATATTTTTCTAAATTTTACAGCTGATGGAAGACTTTCTTCTTTCCTATCTGTATGTGCCTTGATGTCAATTACTTCAAATACAAAAATTTGTAGTGCAGCATATACTTCTTCAAAATGAGTTCTCATCTCCAATATAAAAATTAAAGTATTGATTTCTCAATAATTTGATTTTCCACATTTCTATAGAATGATATTTAACTGGGACTTTAAAAGTATTACTTGGTTTCCAAGCTTTATAAGATATAACCAGTGACATGCATCTGTGACTTTTTTAAAGTTGCACAAATAGTATTAAGCTTTACAATGATAAGGAACAATAAATACCCTTTCTGATCTACAGGACAGCTGTTTGGTTATCTCATTTTCTTAGAAATAATCTTCGCCTAAATCTTATCTGTTGGAACACATTTTCTTAGAAGTTCTGATTGTCACAAATAATGAATATACCAATCCTTGAAGAAAATGTTTTCCTTTATCACCGTCGTATTTCTCCACAGTAGCCACAGTGCAGTCACTGCAGGGCCAATGCAGAAAGCCTTTGTTTAAATGACTATCTTAAAACAATTTTGAAGAAATTTAACATCAAGAAGAGAATTTCTGACTTTCCTAATAGAGCTCTTAAATTGATTGAAACTCTAAGACTAATGGCAGACAAATAACTTAATGGAAAATATTTTAAATGATGATGTAAACTTGACTACACATCCAGCATAGTTTTTACTAGATCCTTTTTTATCAGCTAACATCTAAAGCAACCCGGAACACATCTGCTCTTGAATTAAACACGATTATGAAGGCCAAGTTCTATGCTATGTTTTCATATCTTAAAATATTATGTCAGAATTGTCAGCATGAATAAAAAGAATGTATCTTCTTTAATCACATAAACATTAATAGATTTTTTTCCATGTGCTACCAACATACAAGATTTCTTAATTAACCTTCTGTCAAAACCAGTCAATTGATTTTTAAAATTATCTGTATTTGACTTTCTTCATTTAATACATTTTTATTGTCCGTTACAAAATAAATATGTTCTCTGAATGATACATCACACCTTCCAAAAATAATCAAAAATTCAGGAAATGCATTCTATTGCTGAACTTAAAACTAGATGATCGAAGCCTTCTTTCCTGGTATTTGTAATGCAAAATTTACTTAAGTTTGTATAACCCATATTTTTCTAGTTTTACACATCCAAACAGTGAGAAAATTATAATTTTTATCCTTTCAAGATGCTCAGAACAAATGAATGAAGTGCATACATCTTATGAATTAATGTGCTTCAGTGTGTGCCTCCAGTCTGCTCTAGCCCAACAATATTGATAGCATTAAACTAATAATATGCTGTAAATTATAGACATTGAAAAGTGTTATTACTGATTTCACCATCCATAAGCATAAACCAATTGCATTATTTTGTACCATAGTTATGAATAAATATGTTCCTCTTATTTCTTACTAAGTTAATATTTAAAACTTGCCCATTTTAAAGTACTCATACTAATTTTTAAAAGAGTATTAAATAGAGGTTGGCCTTAAAAAGATTAAAATATGCTATAGGAGTATAACAATTAAGTTAGTATGCTTCTAATAAAAGAATAGACTATTATATTAATGGGAGAAACTAACACTTGAAATTAAAGAAGGCATTGCAAGTGAACAGACTATTGGAAGATAATTTCAAAGATTATTCTGATAACATCTTAGGCTACTTTTGGGGAAAAGAATTCATATTCTTCCATATGAAATACCTTACACCAAAAAATACACTTGGTTTAAAGATTCAGTGCAAATCAAAAGCTGGAACAAATTAGAAGAAAATATATTTGTCTGATTACGAGATGAAATAATTTTTCTAAGCATATATGGAAAGGCAGAATCCCCAAAGAACAAGTTCAATAAAAATTCCAAAAGTTGCCACAAATACAGAAGAAAAAAGTTACCATCTTTAATACATGAAAAGAAAAAAAAAATCTTTCTTTCCCATTTTAATGGGATACATTTTTTATATCAACTTTCCTCCTAAAGTCAATTAAAATTGTTAAGTCCAGGATTTTTTAAATACACCTTAAAAGCTTTGAAGAGCTGCCCAGATAGCAAAGAATTAACAGGCCAAATTCCAGGAGGACCAAATTCTAAGAGGATCACATCTGTTTTTGCCCTGAGGGGACTTGCATAAATCTACAAACTTTGGCTAAATTTAGGCAGCATCGTAAACTTACAAGGGCAGAAATAATGACCTAGAGTCTGTTCAAGGTGGTAAGCACCACAGGAAAATACACCCTGGATTAAGCTGAGACCCCAAGGGGCTAGATACTCAAAGTAAAATGGTCTTTGTGTTACCCAAGAGGAGAATAAAGATACAGATTAACCATAGACTCTGATAAATTAAGGCTTGGGGTACATGTTGTAAATTTAGTTAACTGCTAAGTGTGTAATACCTAAACTAGTTCAGAGAAAAAAAAATAAAATAATAAATAATCTATAAGCAACAAAGAAGAAAATAAAGTTTGAGTGCCATTGGAGAACATAAAGTAAGATGCCAGACTTAATTCCAAATATATAAGTAATCATAATAAATATAAATGATCTAAATGTTTTAGTTGAATAACAAGGGTTATTAAACTGAAGGGAAAATGGGTGTACCTGTATTAATAATTACAAAAGGTTCAGTTCTCCAAGAAGATGTAACAATTATATATATTCTTATTTCTAATGGCAGCACCTCAAAATATATAAAGTTAAATTGACAGATTTACATATGAAGAAAAATAGACAAATTCATAATCAGTGAGAATTTTAATACATAATTCTCAGTAACTTATAGAAAAGAAAGAAAAAGCAAGTAAAGATATAAGAGGAGCAGAAACAACAAGTATATCGACCTACTAGTTATATATAGAACCCTATAGTTTACAGTTGCAAAATAAATATAAGCGGACATGTGAAATAGTTTTTTTATATTGATAATATTCAGTTATAAAGCAAAATCCAACAAATTTCAAAAGACTGAAAAATCACACCAAGAATGGCTTCTGGCCATTAAATAATTGAGACAGAAATTGAGTTTTGAAAAAGATAGCTAGAAAACATTTACATCTTTGGAAGTTACAAAAACTACCCATAGGTAATCCACTGGTCAAAAAATTATAAAAGGAAAAATAAAATAATTTGAACTAAATGTTGGGATGAAGCTAAAGTAGGACTTTTTCAAAGAAATTTTTTAGAAAAAATGTATAGCATTTAATGAATATATTAGAAATAAAGAAGGTCAAAAGATTAATAGGTTAAATATTTATCTCAAGAAGGTAAATTAAAAAGCAGTGAAATAATTTTAAAGATTATAGAAGAAAGGAAATGCTAATTATAACAAGAGAACAAATAGAAAACAAATAGGAACTAGAGAATAACGAAAAGTGGTTAATTAAACTAATTATAAAAAATTTGGGGGGAGTGATAAAAAAGAGAACAGACACAAGTAACAAATATCAGTAATGAAAAATGGATTATCAGCCTCGATGCTATAGAAACTAAAATATTGGATATTTTTAAAACTTTATAATAAATCCAGAATTTTGAATGAAGTGGACTAGTTTCCCTAAAAAGATATCTTATAAAAACTCAAAAGAGAGAGAAGGTAGGGCAACAAATTGAATGAGATCCTGAATATTTCTGTAATCATTAAAGAAATGCAATTAGTAGTTTGTTTAATTAACCTTTTTTTTAACAAAGAAATATTTAATCTCATATGGCTTAATTGGAAAGCTTTTCCAAAAATTAATGGATATAAAAATTTGCTGTTACCTGATCTTATCAGAAAAAAAGAGTTAATAAACCCAACTCATGTTAGAAGACCAACATAATCTTGAAACCAAAATCCAAAAAGGAAAAAATTGAAAAGTTAAATTATTTGACATTTTTATTTATAACATATATACAAACAAAAATCTTAAAATCAAAAAATAAGCCAGGGCAATGTCTTATGCCTGTAATCCCAATAATTCAGGAGGCTGAGGTAGAAGAATCACTTGAGCTCAAGGGGTTTGAGACCAGTCTGGGCAACATAGCAAGAACCTGTCTCTACAATAATATAAGAAAAGAAAAAGTCCTGGCCGCTGAGGAGGCTGAGACAGGAGGATGACCTAAGCCCAGGAATGTGAGGCTGCAGTGGACTATGATTAAGCTACTGCACTCCAGCCTAGGTGATGAAGTAAGGCCTCATCTCAAAAAAAAAAAAAAAGAGAAAAAAGACAAATTAAATCTGACAGTATAATACATCAAAACCAAATGGCTTAGAAGGTCAATAATTACTTTATTGAAGAAAAAAATTACATTATCATAACATATAATTTATCATGGTAAAATTTAAAATTATAAATTTATATTAAATTTAAAATTATAATTATAATAAATTGCTATTAAATGGAAAAAATTACTTTTTAGCAACTAGGAATAGAAGCCAGTTCCTTAATCTAATAAAAAGCATCTATTTTCAAAAAAAAAACCATATATTATATTTAATGATTAAACATTAAAAATATTTCCTTTGTATGTACAAGATGAGAATATGGTACTAGAAGTCCTACTCAGTTCTCTGATGGAAGAATAGGAAATACAAGGTATAATGATGAGAAAAAATAAGTCTCATTATTATTGGATAATGATTGTTTATGCAGAATTTTCAAAATCTACAAATAGATTAGTAGGAATCTATTCCTACTAATTAGTAGATTAGTAGTTTGAGATTGCTAAATTCAGTATCAGTTTACAAAAATACATTTTATTTCTATATTCAAGTAATAAACAGAAAAAGAAATATCAAGTGATACCATTTATGATGGTATAAAATATATCTTACCTTGTAATACAGCAAAACACATGTAAGACCTCTCCAGGAAAATATGTGAAACTTGACTGAGAAACTGATTTTTATTAAGAAAATTCTCAATAAATTGTGACAGGTACTATATTTGTAAATTGGAAGAACTACTATTTTAAAAATTTCAATTCTTCCCAAACCAATTTATACTTTCAATTTACTCCCTACCTAATTCCAATTTTTACTGTTACCCTTATAATTTCTGATCCTGACAAGTTAGTTTCTAAAACTTATATGAAAGTGTAGTATCTTCAACAGACACTGGAAGAAAAAGAAGAAAATGTAATTTATAACACCAAATATCAAGATTTATTTAAAGCAAAAATGAATAAAACAATGTGGTATTAATTCAGGAATAGGCCAGGCATGATGGCTCATGCCTGTAACCCAGCACTTTGGGAGGCCTAGATGTGAGGACTGCTTGAGGCCAGGGGTTCAAGACCAGCCTGGGCAACATAGCAACACCCAGTCTCTACAAAAAAAAAAAAAAAAAAAAAGAAAAGAAAAGAAAAGTAGCTTGGTATGCTAGCACATGCCTGTAGTCTCAGGTACTCAGGAGGCTGAGGTGAAAGGATCATTTGAGCCCAGGAATTCGATGCTGCAGTGAGCCATGATTACACCACTACACTTTAGTCTGGGTGGCAGAGAGAGACCCTGTCTTTTAAACAACAACAACAAAAAGACAAATGAAAATAGAAAATTAGAACAGATTGAATTTAGAAACAGATTCACACATATATGAACTCAATCTATGACAGAAACAGCACTGGAGATCAATGGGAAAGAATAGGCTTTTCAATTACATTCTGAGTCCTTATCACTGTCCATACCATCTTGCCTCCAGCTAATTCTCTAGAGTCATTTTCTACCATGTTCCACCTCCCTCACTTTCCGTTATGTTCTCCTCCTCAGGAGTTGCTCAAATATACCAAGCATTAGGTCTGCCTCAGGGGTTTTGCCCTATTGGCCCTTCTGCACAGCATGTTTTGCCCCTCAATACTCCCATGGCCTGTCTGCTCACTATATTAATATCTCGGTTCAAATATCACATTTCAGGTGGTCTTCGTTGATCAAACTTTCAAAATTACTCATCACCAGTATTTTTAAAATTGCATTACTATGCTTCATTTTTCTTTGTGGGCTACATTCTCTAGAATGTAAGCTCCACAGATGTAGGACTTTATGATTTTCTGCTGTGTCTCTAGATCCTGATTCACTACCTGAGGCATAGTAGATCCTCATAAAAGTGTGCTGAATGTATGAATAAAATATGTGAGAAATTCTCAACCTTATTGATAGTCAAGGAAACACTTCAAATGAGATATCATTTTTCTTCTCTTAAATAACAAAGACTTTGAAATGTAAATACTCAACATGGTTAAACAAAGAAAGCTATAGAGCCTCCTGTAAACATTAGTGGCAAGGCTTCTCTGAAGAAAGAAATGTAAAAATGGTCAGATAAACCAGGAGCTTTTACAATAAATTTTCTGCCTTAATATTCTGTATCTAGAAATCACACCCAAGAAAATCATTTCAAAATGTAGTTGTTATTTGAACAAAGATATATTTACCATAGCATTAGTGATAAAAGCATAAAAAAGAAAACAATGTAAATATCAAAAAACAGGGTAATACCTAAATGTTGTACATTCATGACTCAGTATAATGCATTATTTAAAATGATGTTTACATATAATTTATGTAGAAAAATTATATAATATGGGATATAAAAAGGGTGAGATACAAAATTATTTGCATAGTAGACTACCAAAGAAAGAGAAAGAATATTCACTGAAAAATAGAGGAAAATATATCAGAATGTTAATGGTAATTATATGTGAACATGAGTGATTTAACTTTTAAGTAATTTTCTGTATATTTCTGGGGGGAGAAACTTAAACAACATAGTCTTTGATTAAAAGTATTCTCTTAATTTCAGTGAGGCAGGAGATCCATCCGTGTATTTCCCTAGGAAGGGAGCTGAATCCAGTGAGCCAAGCAGCGTCTGCAGGCACCACTCCCAGGGCATCTCGCAAGCCCCACTGACTTGGAATTCCAGCCAGCCAGTGGCAGTGGGCTGGAGACTGCCAGAGCCATATTGGGCTCTGGGTGGCAAGGGGCGGCTATCATCTCTGTAGTTCAAGTCAGCCATTCTAGCCTGCTGGCTGTGGAGAGTCTACATGGTCCAGACCAGAACTCTGATCTCTCCCTAAAACATAGCCCCTTGAGGGTTGGGCAGCCACAGTGTCTGAAGCTTAGAGGACTTGGCCTTTTCAGCCTGCTGGCTCTAGAGAGTCCAGGCAGTCTGAACAAGAGGGCGTTCCCTCCAGCATAGCACACTCGCTCTGCCAAGGGGGCAGCCAGCCTACTTCTTTAAGTGGGTCCCTGATATATTCCTTCCGACTAGGTGAGACCACCCAATAGGGGTCTCCAGATACTTCCTACAGGAGCATTCTGGCCAGCATCAGGTTGTGCCCCCATGGGATGGAGCTCCTCCTAGAGGAAGGATCAAGTTGCCATCTTTGCTGTTTTGCAAGCTTCATGGGTGATACCTCCGGGTGCAGGAGGGACTGAGGTGACAAAGGCCTGGAATGGACCCCTAGAAAACCACAGCAGCCCTACAGAAGAGGGGCTTGAAAAGAAAACAAACAGAAGACAATGACAAAAGCATTAACAATAATGACCCCACACAAACCCCAACCAAAGGTCAGCAGCCTCAAAGATCAAAGATAGATAAAGTCATGAAGATGAGAAAGAATCAGTGCAAAAATACAGAAAACTCAAAAATCCACGGTGCCTATTCTTCTCCAAATGATTGCACCACCTCGCCAGCAAGGGCACAGAACTGAGCTGAGGCTGAGATGGATGAACCGACAGAGGTAGGCTTCACAGGGTGGGAAATAATGAATTTCACTGAGCTAAAAGTATATGTTCTAACACAATGAAAAGAAGCTAAGAACGATTATAAAACATTACAGGAGCTGTTAACCCAGAATAAGCAATTTAGAGTAGAACATAAATGAACTGATGGGCTGAAAATCACAACGTGAGAACTTCCCAATGCAACCACAAGTATCAATAGTCAAATAAAACAAGCAGAGGAAATAATCTCAGAGCTTGAAGACTATCTTGCTGAAATAAGACAGGCAGACAAGATTAGAGAAAAAAGAATAAAAAGGAATAATCAAAACCTCTGAGAACTAAGGGATTATGTAAAAAGAGTGAACCTACAACTGATTGAAAGAGAGGGGGAAAACCGAACCAAACTGGAAAACATACTTTAGGATATCAGCCAGGAGAACTTCCTCAATCTAGCAATACAGGCCAACATTCAAATTCAAGAAATCCAAAGAACCTCAGTAAGATATTCCATGAGAAGATCAACTCCAAGATACATAATCAACAGATTCTCCAAGGTCAAAACAAAGTAAAATATGCTAAGGACAGCCAGAGAAAAAGGCCAGCTCACCCACAAAGTAAAGCCCATCAGACTAGCAGTGGACTTCTCAAAAGAAACCCTAAAAGCCAGAATAGTTTAGGGGCCAATATTCAGCATTCTTATGGAAAGGAATTTCTCATCCAGAATCTCATATCTGGGTAAATAAAGCTTCATAAGCAAAGGAGAAATAAATTATTT
The DNA here is from genome assembly GCA_963573385.1 of Cacajao melanocephalus. Lineage (NCBI taxonomy): Eukaryota > Metazoa > Chordata > Mammalia > Primates > Pitheciidae > Cacajao > Cacajao melanocephalus. The sequence goes on along the minus strand of CAUYLG010005758.1, from coordinate 30,330 downwards.
TTCAGATGATCAAATGCAGAAGGAATTTGCCACCACCAGGCCTTCCTTGCAAGAGCTCCTGATTGAAGCAATAAATATGGAAAGGAAAAACTATTACCAGCCACTAGAAAAACACACTGATGTATACAGACCAATAACACTATAAAGCAACTACATTAACAAGTCTGCAAAATAACCAGCTAGCATCATGATGACAGGATCAAATTCACACATAACAATATTAACCTTACATGTAAATGGGCTAAATGCCCCAGTTAAATGATACAGAATGGCAGGCTGAATAGTGTCAAGACCCATCAGTGTGCTGTATTCAAGAGACCCATCTCATGTGCAAGACACATATAAGCTCAAAATAAAGGGAAGGAAGAAAATTTACCAAGCAGATGGAAAACAGGAAAAAGTAGGGGGTCACAGTCCTACTTTCTGACAAAACAGACTTTAGACAAGACAAAGACGAAGACTTTAGACAAGACAAAAAGACAAAGAAGAGCCTAATTGTAAGGGGTTCAATTCAACAGGAAGAGCTAACTATCCTAAATATATATGCACCCAATACAGGAGCATTCAGATTCATAAAGTTCTTAGAGACCTACAAAGAGACTTAGACTGCCACACAATATTAGCGGAAGACTTTAACAGCCCTTGGAAACAATGGTCTGAGCTCTATGTTGGCCCATTTTAGCACTGGTTGGGATACAGGGCACTAAGTTCCAAGACTGCAAAAAGCAGCAAGGCCCTGGCCCTGGCCCACAAAACGATTTTTCTTCCTATGCCTTTTTGCCTGTGATGGGAGAGGCTTCCATGAAGACCTCTGACATACCCTGGAGACATCTTCCCCATTGTCTTGGGTATTAACATTTGTCTCCTCAATACTTTGCAAATTCCTGCAGCCAGCTGAAGAATTTCTCCCCAAAAATAGGCTTCTCTTTTCTATTGCATCATCGAACTTCAATTTTCTAAACTTTTATGCTCTGCTTCCCTTTAAAACATAAGTTCTAATTCCAAACCATCTCTTTGTGAATGCATAAAATTAACACATTTAAGAACACCCAGGTCACCTCTTGAACATTTTACGTAGAAATTTCTTCAACCAGATACCCTAAATCATCTCTCTCAAGTTCAAAGTTATACAGATCTCCAGGGCAAAATGCCACCAATCTCTTTGCTGAGGTATATCAAGAGTCACCTTTATGCCAGTTCCCAATGAGTTCCTCATCACCATCTGAGAACACCTTAGCCTGAACTTCATTGTCCATAACACTATCAGCATTTTAGTGAATTCAACAAGTCTCTACAAAGTTCCAAACTCTCCACATCTTCCTGTCTTCTTCTGAGTCCTCCAAACTGTAGCAACCTTTGCCTGTTACCCAGTTCCAAAGTCACTTCCACATTTTCAAGTATCTTTATAGCAGTACCCCACTACCTTGGTACCAATTAACTGTATTAGTTCTTTCTCACACCGCTATAAAGAACTGCCCAACACTGGATAATTTATAAAGGACAGAGATTTAATTGGCTCATGGTTCTGCATGGCTGAGGAGGCCTCAGGAAACTCACAATCATGGCTGAAAGCAAGAGAGAAGCAAAGTATCTCTTCACAAGCTGTCAGGAAGAAGTAGTACTGAGCAGCTGGGGAAGGGCTGCTTATAAAATCATTGGACCTATGAGAACTTACTCACAAGAACAGCATGGGGGAACCTGCCCCCATGATTCAATTACCTACACCTGGTCTCTACCTTCACATATGGGGATTATGGGGATTATAATTCAAGATGAGATTTTGGTGGGACACAGCCTAACCATATCAACTCCCATTCACAAATGCTACAAAAATAATAATAATATACTTAGGAATACAGCTAACAGGGGAAGCAAAGAACCTCTTCAAGAACTATAAACCACTGCTAAAGGAGATCAGAGAGGACAGGAACTAATGGAAAAACATTCCGTGCTCATGGATAGGAAGATGAAATATGAAAATGGCCATACCGCCCAAAGTAATTTACAGATTCAATGTTATTCCTATTAAACTACCATTGACATTCTTCATAGAATTAGAAAAAAATTATTTTAAAATATGGAACGAAAAATGAGCCTGAATAGCCAAGACAATCCTAAGCAAAAAGAACAAAGTTAGAGGCATCATACTATCCAACTTCAAACTAAACTACAATGATACAGTGACCCAAACAGTATGACACTGGCACAAAATACAGACACATAGAGCAGTGGAACAGAATACCTATCTCATAAATAAGACTGCACACCTACAACCATCTTATCTTCTGCAAACCTGACAAAACAAAAGCACAAAGGAAAGAACTCCTATTTAATGTGGTGCCAGAAGAACTGGCTAGCCGTATGCAGAAAATTGAAACTGGACCTTTTCCTTACACCTTATGCAAAAATTAACTTAAGATAGATTAAAGACTTAAATGTAATTCCCAAAACTTTATAAACCCTAGAAGAAAATGTAGGCAATTACATTCAGGACATAGGCATGGGTAAAGATTTCATGACAAAAATGCCCAAAACAATTCCAACAAAAGCAAAAACTGACAAATGGGATCTAATTAAACTAAAGAACTTCTGCACAACAAAAGAAACTATCATCAGAATGAACAAACAACCTACAGAATGGGAGATAATGTTTGCAATCTACCCATCTGACAAAGGTCTAATATCCAATGTCTACAAGGAACTTAAACAAATTTACCAAAAAAAAAAAAAAAAAGCAACCCCATTAAAAAGTAGGCAAAGGGCCAGGTGCAGTGTCTCATGCCTGTTGAACTCCACCAGCCTGGCCAACCTGGTAAAATCCCATCTCTGCTAAAACTACAAAAATTAGGTGGCAGGTGCCTGTAATCCCAGCTACTAGGGAGACTGACACAGGAGACTTGCTTGAACCTGGGAGGCGAAGGTGTCAGTAGGTCGAGTTGCACCGCAGTACCTCAGCCTAGGTTACAAAGCAAGACTCCATCTCAGGGAAAAGAAAAGTGGGCAAAGGACATGAACAGACGCTTCTCAAAATAAGACATTCATGTGGTCAAAAAACATTAAAGAAAGCTCAACATCACTGATCATTAGAGAAATGCAAATCAAAACCTGAATGAGATACCATCTCATGCCACTCAGAATGGCAATTATTAAAAAGTCAAGAAGAAACAGACGCTGGTGAGGTTGCAGAGAAAAAGAAACACTTTTACACTGTTGGTGGGAGTGTAAATTAGTTTAACCGTTGTGGAAAACAGTGTGGCAACTCCTCAAAGATCTAATATCAGAAATACCATTTGACCCAACAATTCCATTACTGGATATGTACCCAAAAATATAGAAATCATTCTATTATAAAGATACATTCATGCATCTGTTCATTGCAGCACTATTCACAATAGCAAAGACTTAGAGTAAAGCCAAATGCCCATCAATGATAGACTGGATAAAGAAAATGTGGTACATATACAGCACGGAATACTATGCAGCCATAAAAATGAATGAGATCATATCTTTTTCAGGAACAAGGATAGAGCTGGAAACCATTATCCTCAGCAAACACAGAAACAGAAAACCAAACACCTTATGTTCTCATGTATAAGTGGGAGCTGAAAAACGAGAACACATGGACACGTGGGGAGGGAACAACATACACTGGGGGCTGTCAGTGTAGTGGGGGAGGGAGAGCATTAGGATGAATAGCTAATGGCTAGGTAATGGCTTGATCTGTGGAGCAAACAGTTATGGCACACATTTACCTATGCAGTAAACCTGCACATCCCAAACACGTACCCCAGAACTTAAAATGTTGCAGGGAAAAAGGAAAAAAAAATGTATTCCCTTCAATGTGGGATCTTTTGTTTTATTCTAGTGTTTTTTCACAAACCGGTCAAACACGTCAGTTGTCTCGTTAGTCCTAAATACTCTCTATGATACTTCCAGTGACATCTCCTTGTCAGACTACCTGACACTCTTTAAGCAATCCACTGTATCAAAAAATTCGATTCCTGTCCTTTTCACTTTGACACACTTCAACCTACCTATATTTCTTTGCTTATAGCTGTTATGTATTTTCTTCTCTAAAGCAACTGCGAGTCCAGTGATATGCCTCTAGTTGAGTCTTTCCCAGTCAAGTATAAACCCATCCCTACTTCCTGCCTCCTGGGTCTATTCATCTCCTCTGTCATCTGGATTGCTGACCTACTTCCAGCTTCCCAACATCTCCAGGCTTAATACCTTCTACTACTCTTAGGCTGACAACATCTCCTTCATTTTTCCTGCAGGGGTCATCTCTGCTTGTACCATATTTGCACAGCTCATGCTTTTCAGGATAGAGAGACCAGTTACTAGAACAGACTTCAGGGGACCCAGGCAGCACAGTGCTTCACAGCCAAGGCTTCGGAAAGAGAATCCAAAAAGGGACTAAAGATATGTGTATTTGTTCCAAAAACTGCAGAGTCTGCTCAGATTCAGAGAAGGCTGTGTGCTCTGAAAACTCCAGAACCCTTTTGTATCATTACTGGATTTCTACTTACCCTCTTGGTGTGTGGAGGAATCTTTAGGCAAAGGGTTGCCAATCCTCCAACTCTGGGAGAAAGGCCTTACAGGATGGACTTACCAACATCAGGCAGACAAATTTTTGTAAAGGAAAGGAGAGCTTATTTTCTATTTCACAATTTAAGGTGGCCAAGTTTTGCCACTGTGTGACATAACACACTTGTGTATCGTCACTTTGCAGAACACCATGATGTCCTTCATCTGTGCCACCTGATATGAGTCTCTCTGGGATGCTTAGCTGAAACAGTGTAGAATAGCAATTTTATATTTGTATATAATCTTCCAGATTTCTGTGTTGCTATGCCAGTCAGTTCATTATCCTCTTGAGCATTTGAGAGTACAAGGAATCTCCTCATCAAACTGCTTAAGGAATGCAAGCTATGTCTCTCCCACTAACCTGTTGCCCCGTCGTGAACCCTCCATGGGAAATCTCTGCTTGCTATTAAGTTCTACACTGTGCACACAATCCAAGTAAGAAATGGAAATAATGGTTTCCCCATAATTGAATGCCAGTGTTTTTGCTTTTCCCATCACTAGTATCTGTGGAATATACTGTATTTATATATTTAACCTAACCTCAAATGCCTTCCTCCATGTCAGACTCAACTGTCAAATGTCTCTCAAGACTGTCTATCTACAGTAGAGATGAATAAGGCCTCAATCAGGTGGACTATATATTTAAAAACAATTTTTTGCCAATATAATGTAACTATACCATAAATATTTTCCACACTGAAAACAGACTACTCTTTCCTATACCAGTACCCCCATGGCCAAAACAATGAACCAAATAAGTCAGATATGTCTGGAACAGAAACTATTCATCGTAACTTTCACATATTACCCAAAATTTTAATTGTTGATGGCCTTTTTTCTGTTTTAACCTAGACAATTTACTTTGACTGATGGTATTTCTTAAAGTACTAATAATCTGGATATGATTTTAGAAATTCTCCAAAGTAAACTTCAGGGGTTCATCTCATGATCCTTTAATCTCTCCTTTCTCAGTAGTCTTTCAAAAGAATTCCCAAGTCTATATCATCAAGAATAATTAAGAATCATCGCCAGCAATCTCAGTCACTGTGTCACAATTTTATGTTCATTGCCAAATACATTTATTTTTAAACTAATTTCAACTTCTATTATTATCATTAATGCTTGTCAGTAAGTGATAACATATATGGCTTTCTCACGTTCATGAAAGTTTCACCGTTGTTAAATTTCAGAGCAAGAGTTTAATACTGGAAGAGAAAATGTATTTAGAGTAATGGGTAAGAACTTTATGTGCTAAATATGACCTTTTATTTCACAATAGGACTAAGAATGGCACCTTCTAATCACACTTTGCAGATCAGGTTTGAGGAGTTAAGAATGGATTAAAATACCAAGAGTAATGATCTTATTCTCACACGCTTTAAAAGATCCAAAGACCAAAACTAACAGTCCAAATGCAAACTTCATGAGGACACAACGAGGAGGAGAACAAGAGTACATCATAGACAAGGGAGGTAGTAATAGAAGCACTCAAGACTCTACTTCCTGTTCCTAGCCTGCTGGTATGTTAAGATCCATTAAGAGTTAGACAAGAATTCTCTCCATGGAAGCATTCCAGATTTGTATTAGATGCTACCACAGACAGGTCTGGGACCTGAGAGAAATAACTGAAGTACTTTGGTAGTGATGGAACCCTCTCCCAAGCCCAGCGGGTGACCTGAGGAAAACAAGACGGCACTTTGTACAGCACTCCCTGCTCACCTACCTGCATGTACTGCAGGAGAATGACTGCTGTCCAGCCTTTGATTTCTCTCACGGCCTGCCACACTTCCTTTCTAAAAGTAAAAGCAGTATTTTCAACTCCTTTTGGCCATTTTAGAAAAATCTTTACTCTTTCCTAGAATTACACAATTTCCTTTTCAGGCAAAGTCATTTCTAAGCCAAACTGGACAAACTATACTTGACTTAAATATATTTTTCCAAGCAGTTTTATTCCATTATCTGAGAACGTAGCACCACTCTGCAGTCCAGAATACACTTTCACTACAGAACTGTCAAAATGTAATATGGTCTGCAATAAAACCCAGTAAGTAAATAAAGTAACAAAACCAACTTTCTTTTCAAAGAGGCAGTCCAATAATATTTTAACATGTACTTCTGATTCAAGATACTAATATTTTCCTAAATACATTTATTTGCAGTTTATATGCCTTATTCCCAGACCAGTACATTATTTCGGTTTAGTTGTGGTTGTTGTTAACATTATAATCAAACTCATAAATAAAAGGGATAGATTTGGCCAGTTAGGAGCTGAAGTAGAATTGCATGCAAAGCAAATCTCACTGATTTTCTTCAGAATATATAAAAATATTGCTAAAGAATTGAAGGCCACAGCTAGTAGACTGTCATCAATTTCCCTATATTACGGAGAAATGATTTGGGAGTGATTTTCACGATGGAGATTTTTGTTTCCTTTCTACTATACATGTATATCTTTCTTTTACTCACTCTTTCTTGGCCCTGCCTCTAAAACTGCGTAATTAGCAATGTCTTCCCTGTGTTGCTATTTGCAAATCTTTCATCACAGCGTATTTCTGGAGGTTATTTTATATATATATATATATATATATATATATATATATATATATATATATCCCTCGCTTTGTTCAGGCACATGACTGCATTCATTTTGTATAAGAAGCGTACAAACAAAATATGCAATGGACTCTGTTTTCTTCTAAAAGGTCACATTACATCTTAGTTCAAACAAGGAAATAGTTCTGCTTTTCAAACAACAATGTACTATATTAGATTTGGGATGTGCATACAAATAAGAATAAAGAAAATACAGCAATAAAAATGTGTACTTGCAGAATATTGCAAAATGCTGAAAGTCTTGTCTTGCTTTCCTTAAATAAACAGCCATAACTCACAGGGTTCTTTTTGCAAGTCATCAATGGCACTTCTCTGGCTTCCATGTACTTAAGAGGGTACCTACTAAAATCTAGAAGAATTCACGTTCACTTGCTATCTTCATGCTTATTCTATTGCAAACATACCATTCAAACTTTCTGGGCTGACAGCTAGCTATTGCTTAGACGATCTTTTAAATCATTTTGAAGTCACAGTTTCTGTCATTACAGATTATCACTGACATATTTACGCTATCAGTGGCATTCCCTGGCAGCCAAGATGTTGGAACACATACTTGAGTAGCAACATGTATAGAATGTACTAGTTCGCCATCTGGTTGTTTGGGTTTTATGCTGGAGAGACTTCTTTTGTTTGAGCAAGGCAGGGCTGAGAATGTGACTGGTTCAGTGAAATATCACTAAGCGAAACTTTCCACTGCATGTTAATGTAATGAAGGATATGTTGTTTCCTTATAAGAAGCAAGTGAATCCTGGTTACGTGGCAGTATCAACCTTCCTGGGGAAGAGTCAGCCCCGGTCATCAGGAAAACTGTGTATTTTCTCAAATGCCCATTTACCCTGAAGGTTAGGAAGGTGTCTAAAATGTCATCCAAGCATATAAACCACATTATCTTTGCATTATCACACAAGTTGAACATCTTTTATCCAAAATGATCAGAAACACAAATGTTTCAGATTTCAGATTTTTGGAAATTTGCATTATCCTAAATCCGTTTAGTACCTTTAATCCAAAAACCTGAAGACCATCCAAACACCAACCTTTAATTTCATTAAATTCAAAAGCATTTTAATGCATTCTAGTTAACAGATTGAGCATCCAAAATCTGAAATGCTCCGATGAATATTCACTTTGAGCATCATGTCGGTGCTCAAAAGTGTTCAATTTTGGAGCATTACAGATTTAGGATTTTTGGATTAGGGATACGCAACCTATACACATGTGTAATCTTCCTTGAACTAAAGTCATTTGGCAGGAGTAATAACTTCAGTAATATTGAGATAAATTACATAGTGTCTTAATCAGTTTAGGCTGCTATAACAAATATCATAGACTGGTCACATAAGCATCTATTTCTCACAAGTCTGGGAAGTCCAAGAGCAAGATGCCAACATGTTTGGTATCTGGCAAGGGCCCTCTTCCTGGTTACATCTCCACATAGTAGGGAGTGGGGAGGGAAGAAAGCTCCCTCCATCGCTTCTTATAAGGCACTAATCTCATCATAAGGGCTTCACCTTCATGACCTAATTACCTCCTGAAAGCCTCATCTCCAGATATCAACACATTGGGGGTTTTCAGTATATGAATTTATTTGGAGGATGACACAAACATACAGTTCATAACACATAACCAAATAAAACGATTTGCATGTACTTCTGAAAGGCTTAATGTACAGGCCTTTAGCTAGTCTTATAAAAAGTCTGATATGTCATATCGTGAGAATATGGAACATATTGTCCACTCACAGTGGAAGTATAGCATACTGTCTATCAGCACAATCATCAAAATTCTGAGCTTCAATCTCAGCTCTGTCATGATCCATGTATCCTTGAGCAAGTTACTTAACCTTTCTGTCATTCAGTTTTATCATCTATAAAATGATTGTAATTATAAAACAATTTATAATTCTAAAAAATATATAAAATGATTGTAATCATAAAACCCCCCTAACAGGGTTGTTCGGAGGATTAAATAAGAATATACATATAAAGCACTTGGAAAAATTTTCTGGCTTTTAATAAGTAGTATGCACATGTTAAATATTGCTATTATCATTACAATTTTTAAAAATCTTTATATCCATCTATTACTTTGCTGTTTGTACAAAGCTTTTTCAATTGAATTATGTTGCTCATATGAACTTTTTTTCTCTTTTATATTGGAAGCTCTTTGAGGGTGAAGAGTCATGTCTTTTCCCTTTTTTTTTTTTTTTTTTTTAGATGGAGTCTCGCTCTGTCGCCCAGGCTGGAGTGCAGTAGCATGATCTTGGCTCACTGCAACCTCCACCTCCCAGGTTCAAGCCATTCTCTGCCTCAGCCTCTCGAATAGCTGGGACTACAGGCATGTGGCATCATGCCCAGCTAATTTTTGTAGTTTTAGTAGAGACAGGGTTTTTGCCATGTTAGCCAGGGTGGTTTCAAACTTCTGACCTCAGGTGATCCACCTGCTTCCACCTCCCAAAGTGCTGGGATTACAGGCATAAGCCACCGGGCCCAGCTCATCTTTTCCCTTCTTCTGATCTCAGGAAGAACTACCCCTCAAAGGGCTAGCTTATTCCTAGAGATAGTAAAGGACTTGCCCGTGATCACTCTTTGATACATAAACCAACCAATCCAGAGCCCTTACCTCCAACTACCTCCTTTATCAGCTCTCATACCTCTCTCCCCTGACTTAGTCACTGAAGGGCAAGGTAACAGCTAGCACAGGCCTTACAGCCCAGAGCCCACAGAAATCACTCCAACTATCCAATCCTGTGGCTGCTTACCTTGCTTCACTTTTCTTCCCAAGAAAACCACAATAGAGGCTTTGGCCCACTAATGTCCCTCCCTGCAACCTTCTGGCTGCTCATCTCTCCTTGGTGCTTCCCTATGTGGCCCTGCACGGAAGGCTGTGCCTCTTATTTCCGGGGAACTGTGAGTATAATAAAAAGGTCTTCCTTCATGACAATCTTTTCCGCATCTGTGTGTCTAACTATGTATTATTAAAACAAATCCTGGGTGCCATTAAAACAAAAGGCAAGACTCTCCTGTAGGTAACACTGATGCATACTTTATAACAGCTAAGGGCACAGATTAAAGAAGCCAAAGACACTAGAGTATGAATGAATGAATGATTTCTGGCTGTGAGAATCAGAAATCACTTCTCAGGAGGTGCAGCAATTGAGATGCACGCTGAATGACAGGCTCATATCCAAAATGTGGATATATGTTACGTGGAGGGGTAGGAAGAGGGGTCAGCAGAAGAAATTGCCTGAGCACAGGCAGAAACAAGTGCGAATATAGACTGAAAAGACCTGAGGAGGCCAGGCCCAGAGGAAAGGTTGGAGCCAAGATCACATTCATGTGTCCTTGAAATATCAGCCGTACATGTTGGCTTTTACAGAGTAGAGAAGGACTCAAACAAAATGCTATCTTCCAAATGAACCTTTGCAAACCTAATGTTGTCACTGACTTCTCATGTACTCACTAACCTAATGAAAGCTCGTAGGTGGCAGGAGAGGACGTACATACAGATAAAGTAACGATAATGGCTCAGCTTCTGAGGCAGCTTGCCTTGATGGCCTTAACACTATTTCCGGGAGTAAACGTTTCCATCACAGTTTGACAAATGTCATCGGTTTTTGAGGCTGCATTTTCAAAAATTAATAATACACATGCTGTGTGAAAACATTATGCTCAGAGGCATGTTTTTAGAGGTTTCTAATAGAATATCTTAAAGAAATCATCCTAAGATGAAGTCATAAAGTTTCACAATGTATGATTCTAGTAATGGTGCATGGGAACTAGATTTATAACTGAAGGGTATGAGAAGGTAACAACAAACTGGGACATAGTATTTCTGTTCCATTAATTTTTTAAATTACTCCAATTATATTCTTTTACCAGGGTACAATAGTGAATCAGTTAATTGATGTTTATGAAGGATTGAGAAGGAAAAGTACACAAACAATATTAGTAATAAACCAGAGAGGAAAAGTAAGCTTCTATCTGCCAAGTGTCATTCAGAAAGCCCTGTGAAAAATAATTCATTTCTAAGTTGAACTATAGGAAACAATTTAACAACAGCGTAAAAAATCAAAGTAGACCTTTCCCTGAATTCATTGATCTAATGGAAAAATCATTTAATTATTGTAATTTAAATTTTTTTTTTCTTTTTGAGACAGGGTCTCGCTCGGTCAACTAGGCTGGAGTGGTGTGATCACAGCTTACTGCAGCCTTGACTTCCCCAGGCTCAAGCAATCCTCCCACTTTAACCTACCAAGTAGCTGGGACTACAGGCATGCCCCACAAGGCCCAGCTTATTTTTGTAAAGACGAGGTTTCGCCATGTTGCCTAGGCTGGTCTCAAACTCCTGGACACTAGCTATCTGCCTGCCTCAGCCTCCCAAAGTGCTGGGATTACAAGCATAAGCCACCATGTCTGGCCTGTAATTTTTGATGGTAGTCAGTTGACTTCTAGCATAATCTTCAAAAAGCTGGTGCCTGGCTTCCTCATATTGATAAGCGGAAAGTACAGAAACCAAATCATTTGCTCCTAAGATAAGCTGTTTTTATTTCTGCTTGTGTATATATAAACAATAAAGAATTTAGAGGATTAAATACACACTAAACATGGAAGTTTGAGATTATCATACCCGCAAGTAAATGCAAACAAATGTACTTTGCTTAATCCCTAAAAGGCTTAACATGTGCAGCACATCTGGGAAGAAATACATATTGGGACAAAGAAGACAGGAGCTAAGAAGTTTGAGATTTTTCTCATCATCAAGCCCAAGTCCTTTTTATGCTTTCATTCAATTGCTATCAGCCTCCTCAACTAAAATATTTTGTAATTCATTAAGCTACAATTAGGGACAGCTTCTGCAGTTTGTTACTCATGCATAATATTATGAAATAGTCTTAAATTTATGGTAACATGAAATTTGTCATCTATGAAAAATTAGTACTTAGGCATACATCAATTGACGAGTTTACAGAACTCTCCAGATCTCTCCATTGGGTGTCAGATAGACCAAAGTAATCAGTATATATTGAGCACCTCCTATGTATCAAGCATTTATCTGATACGTTAGAGATACAAAAAGAACATGACATGGCCCTTTTCCTCCAAGGTTTTACAGGACTCAATATTGAGGCAGAAATGTTTAGCTAGCAATAAACTTCCTTAAATGTAAACTGCCAAAGGCATGGTTCAGAAAAATTATATCATAGGAATTTCCACTTGTGCTCAGGTCACCACTTTAGTTAGATTAAGTAAAGAAACTTAACTTAGTCCTGAAGCACCTGTTGGAGGATCCAAAGACACAACCAAGGAGTTCCTTATCTGTAAGTTGTGTCCACATTTGGGGTAGAGAAAATGATGCAGCCCTGAAGAAGTAAATAATATTCCAACAATAGCCAGAAGAAAGTAGATGACCTTGAGGCACTGTTCCTTTCACAGAGATTTCTTATAATTTAGTGGATTAGCTGTTGTTTATTCATTTGTTTTAACCTCTAGAAAGGTAAATAAAGAAATCTAGACACAAATACATGGTGCTAAATAAGAATGTAGTCTTTCACATACAAAAATGAAGCCATCAGCTGACCAGACACCTAGCTTTTATTCCCTATGGTGACAGGTGTTTCTAACGCATTTAATTCTATTCTTGCCCACTGGTCCTTGTGAACAGGTCAACATTTCAGAAGTAATTGCTAGTGAAGAGCACAGGCTATAGAGTGAAAAAAACTCTGACTGCACTTCTAGCTTAGTCACTTACTAGGCATAAGACATGATCCAAATTATTTGCTCTCCATAAGCTGGGGTCTCCTGATTAGTAAAATGTGAGAGGTAAACACTCAACTCTAAGAATTATAAGGATCCAATTAGATAGTGCTTGTGAAGCACCTGATATTTAGTAGGTACTTAAAACAAAACAAAAACTGCCTGCTATTCTTGTCATTAATCCTGAAAGCAGGCTCCAGCTATGGAATCCATTCTGCCAAATAACCCTCCCTGCTGCCTCTAGGACTGGCCAACGACCTAATTACCACCAGCTGGTCTAACTGGCCACAAACGAAAGAAAATAGAAAACATCCAAGCCAAAATACTAGATAACTAAGAAACATCAAAAAAGTACAACAAATGGGAAAACTGACTGGAAAGGGTCAAATCAGTCAACGATAAAACAGAGCCCCTGTTCTGCAAGGCCATGTGGACACTGAACTGTAAGTGGCTTTTGCTAAAAAATGTTCAGTCATAAGCAAATGCACACATGCTATGCTCTCTCTCCATATTGTAATCCCTTATCCACCTATAACCTCACTTTTATACTCCTTTGTTGTAATGCTGCCAATGTTCTCTTTCCTCCCCCCTCATTAGGAAGGATGCATTGAACAAGCTACATGGAGATATTTACACTGCAATGGCTGTCAGTGGGAATTCCAACACAATGATTTACTTCAGTATCAAATCCAAAACTAGGATCAGAAATCCTGCATCATCATCTATAATGAATCTATTTCATTAACTAATTTAAAATCATGCATAATTCATTACATGCATTGTTCATTTATATTTAGCAAGTATTTCCCTAGATGTGGTCTCTATATTAGCTTTGCCTCGCTATTTTTTTTCTGCATAAAATGATTATGCATGTCTTTATCAGTGAAAATAAAATGACTCCTTTTTCTTTGTCAAATTGGGTTACTAATTTTCCTATATAACATAATAGTACTTCCTGTCTGATTTTCAAAACCCTTTCCTTTACATTGTCTTTTTTTTTTAATCAATCTTGTGTTATTTTAATTACTTTAAAAGTAATTCATTATTCTAAAAAGAATGATAACATTTGTCAAAAAAAGTAGTGACATTTAAATTTAGAATTCAAATCTTCTGGCTTCTAAGTTCTCCAATTTTTAAAGCAAAGATAAAATTTAGAAGGGGGCGGTTTGTGTCTTGAGAAATTATTTATATGAAAACAATGTAGAAGTTTTTAGCTACAGCTTTTTAATCAATCGGTTTTAAGTCCTCTCTGTTAACATATGATCATAATACTATTTGAAAATGTAGCTTTTTATTGTATTACGGGTATAGTAAGGAAAATAAAATAGGAAATGGAGGGCTATTATAAGTAGAGGGACCATATAATTTATTATCTACACTGGGACACTTTTGAGGGTGAAAGGGTCACTTACTAATTATACAGTGACAAAAGGTGTAAATGGCTTAAATCTCAGACAAACAGGATTGTATGAGCACTTGAGCACTGGGAAAGAGAGGACACAGCTAACTATGATATGCTATGACACTGGCTATAGAGATATTTTACCCCATCTATTACCTGTGAGTTTTTAGTGGACATCAAGCAGCATCATTTGAAAGCTATTTTGTGATTATGTGACTCCGTCAGAGTCCTCCCAAATGTCCAAGTCTAGCCCACCTATATTTCCCCCTTACTCCCTCTGCCTTCTGAGTGACTCAGGTGCTTCCCCATATGGTCCCTCCTCTTGGGAGGTAACGAGGCACCACTGGGAATAAAAGCTGGCTTCGTCTTTAAATATGAAAGCAAAATGAAATGAAGGGTTACACAGCCTTCTGTGGGAAAATATGGCAATGTTAAAGGATGGTAGGATTCACAATCTAAATTTACTCTAATTGTGAATTTATTAAGAATTTTAAACTAACCAAGCACTCAAGATATCACTAAGAATATGATATTTTATAGAGCCAAGAAAAGGCACCATCTATAAGAACAAAAGAGAAAAGCATGTTAAACTGATGAGACAAGTTTGATATAAGTAGAGTTTATATTATTTGCATGTTTATTTCAAATGCAATTCGAGGAAAACTCTAGGAGGTGATACTGCAGCCACTGACCATGGAAGAGCTTTATATCTGAGAGTGAAAGGTACTGAGTGTCTATACTCCATGCCAAAATACAGGTATATTTACAAATATATGTGCAATATTACTTCACAACATATGGTTTATCTACATTCCTTCGTAAAGCTGAATAGAGAGCTATAGAAGTTATACAAACAGCATCATAAGAACTTGGTAAGTACCTTCAAATAGACAGGCATAAACTGTTAAGCGGTCTCAAAGGAAGAAAATAGCAGGATTGGCACAAGGTGACCGTAATATTGAGGAAGCAAGAAAGGTTTCCTGGAGAAGACAAGATTTGAAACCATCACTGAAAGATGGAATGAATTTTGGCAATCAAAGGGATTTGAGAGGCATTCTGGGCAGAGGCCATAATGCAAGAAAGGTAAGAAAGTGACATATTCCTCATTGCTCGAGTGCAAGACTCCAAAGATAGGTCAGGGACCAGAGTGTAAGAGATCATCAAGTTAACCAGCTTCTAACAGAGTCTTTCTGAATAGCAGTTGCAGAGGAAAGATTCAGTTATAACCTCTAAAAATTTTCCATGATTTTTGTGATTATTCATGAGAATTAGCATACCTTTGGGAAATAGAATATTGATGGATATATTTGTACTCTCAGATCCAAAGGTAAAATCTCACAAGTCAGCCTAGTTGTGAGTAACCTAGATAAGAAATGAAACTGTAAAACTCTTTTTTAAATTTAAAAGCAAAAATAGCAAAAGTAAGGTTGCAAACTAGCAAAGACTCTCATTGGATTTTCACACATTAAAATCTTACATAAAATACAGTTACTTCTGAATATCATAAAAACTTTAAGAATGCATTAAAAAGCTGTTCAATTTCATGAAATCTAAGGATGGTATTTCTTTGGAACAACATAATAATTAGGACATTAACTTATTATCCCTACAGAAAATGTCTTACAAGCCCCTTACTAATAATAGTAGCTAACACATAATAGGGCTTGCTATGCGCCCAGTACTGTAAACATGTTACACGTATTGATCGAAACAAACTTCTGTTCAAATGAAATTGTAAACCCAGTCCAAAAAAAAAAAAAAAAAAAGAAAAGAAACAAACACATAGGTAGCCTTGCAGAGCCATGGAAGATCTGCTAGGCTCTGAGGGAATGCAGTTTGAAAAACACTGTTGCAGGCTTCCCACAGAAATGGACACCATGCACCATGAACGCACTGTCAGAGAACGTTTGCATAGCTCCTACTTTGGGAACTGTTAGAATATTAGTAATCACAACAGATAGACCTATTTTGCCTGCACAGTATTAAAAAAAAAGTACTGGTTGCCAACATTTTTAAAATTGGATTTGATACTAAAATTTGAACGCCTAGTTTCTCCTAGAATATACAAACATCTGGAAACCACAGAGCTCATCCTTCTATAGGTGAACCATATCCAAGAAGGCAGACACCTGGTGCCCCCTGTAAGACAATCTAAGGGCTCTGTTCTTCAGATGTCCACCATTCCTACCAAACCCCCTTCCAGGCCCACAGTATTTGAGTCGAAAAAGCTTAGTTCAATATAAAAGTTCAAACGCTAAATATAGATTACTTGGGCAGTATCGCTCAGATATTTACTGGATCAGTTACAGGTTCTCTTGGAGTTTTTCAACTCAGCTAGGAGAAAGTGGGAGTTCAGATACTGTAGCCAGCCACCTAGTATTTGAACACATAATCTTAGTTTTTCCATTATTTTCATTTACTTTTTATTCCACAACAGAACTAGAAATGATCTACACAATACTCTCCTTTCATAGATATGAACACTTGAGCCAATCGACAGAGGAGTCAGTCCTAGGATAACAGTCACTCGTCTTAGGTTTAACCCTACATTACCAGCTCTCACACTTCTGCCTTATTTTCAAGAATCACTTCCTGAAAGAAGTGCCTTTTTGGTCCATTCTTAAACATTTTAACTTACTGTTACTGGAGTTTATATATTGCATGTGAGATTCTGTGAGAAAAGAGATGTAGTTTAACCTTAAATTAAGTAGAAGAATTCGAAAGACAAATAAATGGTTCTAATCATTGAATGTACATTATAGAAATTAGTGAGCTTTTTTTTTTTTTAAGAAAGGCATAGTTCATCCTTCAAGAATGATATCAAGTCTACATTTTTCTACCATAGGTAAAAACAGAAGGGAGTAAGCATGGCCTAGAACTTAAAGAACAATGAGCCAATCCATTAAAATTTACAATCCTATTCCTGGAGCAAAGAAAGGCCTCCAGAGGTCTTTTTGGCTGGCCTCAAATTCTAATTATAACCCATAAAGGGATTTCTTAATCCTAGAATAGCTTCTTTGAAGTTAAAGAGTAAAGAATGAAATAACAGAAACTAACTGTTCATGTGTGAGTACCTAGGAAGGTCATGGTCAAGGCTAGGAAGGGGAAGCATTCATATACTGGGACTTTCCTGGAGTAATATTGACCATATAATCAACCATATTAGTTGCTAGGGCTTCCATAAAAAGATACCACAGACTGTGTGGCTTAAACAACAGAAATTTATTTTCTCACAGTTCTATTTTCTCACAGAGGCTGAAGATCCTAGATCAAGGTGTTGACAGGTTTGGTTTCTCCTGAGCCATCTCTCCTTGGCTTGCAGAGGCCGCCTGCTCAGTGTCCTCACATGGCCTTTTCTCTGTGTGGAAGCAATCCTCATGCCTCTTTTTTTCATAGGGACACTAGTCATATTGAATTAGGGCTCACCCATCTGATCTTGCTTAACTTTACCTCTTTAAAGACCGTAAATCTAAATATAGCCACATTCTGGCCAGGCACAGTGGCTCACTCCTGTAATCCCAGCACTTTGAGAGGCAGTGGTGGGCAGATCACTTGAGGTCAGGAATTCAAGACCAGCCTGGCCAACATGGTAAAACCTCATCTCTACTAAAAATACAAAAATTAGCCAAGCATGGTAGTGGTCACTTGTAATCCCAGCTATTCGGGAGGCTGAGGTGGGAGAATCACTTGAATATGGGAGGCACTGCAGTGAGCTGAGACTGTGCTAGTGCACTCCAGCCTGGGTTACAGAGTGAGATTCTATCATTCATAAATAAATAAATAAAGTCACATTCTGAGGTACTGGAGATGAGGAGTTGAATGTATGAATTTTGATGAAGACACAAGTTAGTCCATAACATCAGCACAAGTCAAAAGAGAAGAGAAACAAAAATCAGAAGGACCAGAATATAGACATTGATTTAGCTACAGAGAGTGGATACACAGGACCCGTTGTTCGATCCAAGGAACGCTTATCCCACTACTACCTGAGTCAGGCTTCCTCAGAGTCACAGAAAAAGTGTGATTCTTCCCCTCCAACTACATTCCAGTATATCTGTATACTCACTGCACACTTAATGTGTACACTAAAATTAGGAACGCCCAGGCTAGGAAGCCCTCAAAGTCAGCCTTTGCAGAACACTGAGAATGAGGACCTTCTTAAATATTGCTCTTTGGGCATCTCTCTTGATTCATCCTAGTCTTCACATTCAGGACATCAAATTATTAAGAGCTAAAAGAGCTGAAACTGAGAGGTCACAGAGCTTCTGATACAAATTCCGGTCAACCTCATGTTTATGTCAGAAGGAAAAAAAGCAACAACAACCAAAATAATTTCCTTCTTATTTTGGATAGCAACGAAAAGAGAAAGTAAAAAAAGATTGTGAAAGAAGGCTGATGGACATAAACTTATTGAAACATGTATGTTGTCTAAGTTATGTAGAGGATATATTAAATCCTACCTTCTATTTTTAAAGTAAGAATTGTGTAGCTTGAAAAAAGGATAGAAGAAAAATTATGGCCATAGAGATGCTTATGGCAAACATGCACCTTAATCATAACAAGGTGGTCAAGGAGTACCACAACTGGACCACCCCCGCCCCCGCCAACATCTAGCAAAGGGTAGAGGACATAGGAAAGTAAGGTAAACACGGCATTACTTAGTTTAATAACTCTAAGTTTCTTCTACACTTTCACTGGGCATGCATCAGATTCAAACCTATTTGATGTGGAAGTTAATTTTTTAACACATTATTGCAAAACTACTGAGTATGTTGTGCTCAGGATTTTTTAAAGCAGTAAGCCATGCTTCATACTTGCTTTGGATAATCCACTTAAATGTCAAGCCCCACTGAGAGACGATGGTTGTGATTTTGCTGTTTTGGTTTGTTTCCTCAAGGTCTCTGCCAGATGGAAGTTTATAGCACAAAATAACAAGTAATACGAAACTTCTTTGGCTTTTACAAGGCCACTAACCACACTTTTTGACAAGTACCTGGTTTGTTTGGGGGCATTTCAGTGACGTGATTAAACTTTCCTAAAGCAATCTTTAGTTTAATTATGGCATAAAGTTAACATAATTGGATTACTTAGCCTGGAGGGGAAAAAAGGCTGAAAAGTGACTCAATAACTGCCTTCACTATATAAAGGATTTTTTCTTTAACACTATTAACTCTATGAAGGATTATTTTAAGGAATCAGCTATTCTTTAGATACAATGATGAAGGAAAAGGCATAAATGGATTTAAGGAAAAGAATTAGGGTTAGTTAGTAGGGGAATTTTCTGATGTCTTATGCGGTTAACTTCTAAACTGTTTTTTGGAAATGTTATAAAAGATAGCAACTTCAAAAAAAAAATCACAATCTCTTAAAAGTCTTTAAAAACTTCATGGATTCCTATCTGTGTGAAATGGTTTTTTCCTCAAGGCTCTTAAGTGTCCATCTAGCAAAGCTGATCATCTTAGTCACATAAAATGTTCTCAGCAGCAGCTCCCTCCGCCCCTAGCACAGTGTGTTATATATAGTGTACACTCTGTAAATGTTTATTGAATGACAATGAGTGAATAGAAAAAGGAGTAGTGCAGTAGCCAAAATCCACAAGTTTATTTCACTGAATTCACTCTACTGTGGAACAACAGTAACCAGATCCAAGTTTTGAGTGAAAAATATTCTAAGAAGCATTTTCTTCGGTGTTAGATTATGTATTAATTAGAATAAAAGTATCATTGCCAGAAGAGACATTACAAGGGGGCCCTAAAAATGTATCGGTTTAAACACATCTCCACCCGCCTAAAAGCACTTCCCAAGCCATGTGTCATCCACTGGGTGGCTCTTCCTGGCAGTGAGAGATTAACACTGCTTAACCCTGAGACTCCAGCTCTGTCTGTATTTGGTATCTCATAGACTCAAAGAAATGAAGTTGTCTTAGAAAAAATAGAGAATTATGGCATTACTGAGAATACAGACAGTAGAATTTAACGGCTGTCTCTTCAAGGTTCACCAACTAGGACAACCAGTTTCTGGCTGATATTTCTACTCTAGATTTAAATTCCAAGTGCAAATCTAATTGGGTCAGCAAGTGTCACATACCTGGCTGTGGCCAAAGAATAGATCCTCAATGGGAAAACCAGATGTTTAACAAGATGAAGAGGAACATGTGCCAGAAATACAAAAATAAAAGAAAAACAAGATCACTTCAGTACCCTCCCCCTTGACAGACAGAAAATAAGAATTTCAACCAATGCAACAGAGCATATCTAATTCAGACTTAGGAAGATGAGTGATATTATCATTTCAGGATGTATCCTGAGAAGTCAGATCTAAAACCTCTGCAAATGAGTGCTCACTTTCAGTTACCAGCCTCATATCATGACTGGTTTCTGACAGCTCCTAATTTCTTTCCACTACTTTCTCCTACATCAGTTTCCATCAACTGAAGACAGTGTCATAGGATCAGGGAAAAATAACTTCAAGTTTCTCAGAATACAGTGATAAATTCAAGGACATATAGAAAACAGTGGGCTACTTCTTATCAGTCACTACAGCAGATAGTTTAGACTCTTAAATTAATTTTTCATTACCCTATTCTTCCTATTTATAAGTCAAACTATGTTCTATTCTGCTTTATATCTTTGGAGATTTCTAGTCCTGGTTTACTAACTCTCTGTAATTTAAAATGTGGGTCAAGAGCAAGCTGCAAAGTCCTTTAATTAATTATGCTCTTCACAGCTTTAGAATTCTCCTTCCAGTGACAGCTCATCACCTTCTGCTTCACTTTATTTTCTTAAGCTAACCTGAATTCTGCTTGCATTTTGTATCATCCTTATAACCCATCAGACACCCCAAAATTCTCTGTATCAAACTTAAAGATTACAGTAGGAATTTTATACAAATGTGACAAGAAAATATTAACTCAGAAAACTGAGTGAAAACAGTTATTAGAATGATCACAAATCTGTAATACGAACTGAAATATTGTGACTTTATATTTTCAATAAAACATGTAATCACTCAGGTGGTAAAGCTAAATTATAATATTTAAAGGTTAAAATCAAATTGGAAGACAGTGTTAGCAAATCTTTTCTTAAAGTTCTTCAGAGCCATTTATTTTCACCAAATACTGTACATTCGGTTTTTAAATATACTTTATTTTTTAGAGAAGTTCACAGCAAACTGGAGCAGAAGGCACAGGACACAGTCCCATATACTATACTATTCACCCTACTTGTGCAAACCCTCTACACACACACTGCCATTATCAACATCCCCCTCCAGAGTGGTACCTTTGTTACAATGGACAAACGTACACTGACATGTAATCACTCAAAGTCCATAGTTTACATGAGGGTTCACTCTTGTTGTTTGTACAAATGAGTAATGGCATGTATCCAGGATTACAGTGTCATATAGTATAGCTTCACTGCCCTAAAAATCCTCTGTGCTCCACCTATTCATTCCTCCCTCTCTCCAACCCCTGGCAATTGATTATCTTTTTACTGTCTTCATAGTTTTGCTTTTTCCATAATCTCATATAGCTGGAATCATACGGTATTTTTAACCTTTTCAAATTGGCTTCTTTCACTTCTTTCATGTATTTTTATTTTACATTTAATCTTTTAATTCCCCAAATATTTACTGAGCACCTATTGTGCTATGCTAGGAACTGGAATACAATCAGACACAAAATGCGGAATAACTGGCTAATTTCCACATTTCTAGAATGTCTGGATGTAGGCAAAATAAAAAAGAATAAACAATTATATAGAATGAACATAGCTATTTTTAAGGAAACAAGGTGAAAAATCATTTCCACTCACACTTATGGTTTGTTACAGAGAAAGAATCCAAGGAAGGGAAAAGGCACCTGGGATAACGTCCACGAGGAACCAAGCACAAACTTCCAGGTGTCTCCCAGTGAAGTCACATGGGGATGCACTAACCTCTCCCGGGAATGATGTACAACAACCCATATGAGGTGTCACCAACCAAGGAAGCTCACCTGAGGCTTGGTGTCCAGCGTTTTCATTCAGGAGCCAGAAAACAAAGACATGTAGCTCCCTTGCAACTGGCCTCAACTACTCAGACTCTAGTTCCCTTAGCAAAAACAGGCACTCACCATAAATCACATTGTTAGCATAAGCACTGTGTGGCACGAGGTGTCAGGCATACGAAAACCTCATATTAGGCAGAATATTCCAAAGGCTCAGAAGTCATCTTCCAGGAGATAGTCTAAAAACAGACCTTTCTTTGGAATGTGTAGGATGTGAGCACCTCAAGCCTGCTGAATTAACCCTTTCCTGCACATCATGAAAGAGAGTAATGAGGTATATCTAGTTTAAATTGGTCCTTCAGGGATCCCCTCAATGAGGAAATAACATTTTATTTGAGACTTCAAGGATGAGCAGGCAAAAAGTACAAGAGGGTTTCAACCAGTGGGAGCCAAGTGTGAACTTTCTTAGATGGCCCTTTAGGGAACTAAATTAAGGCCAGTGTATCAGAAACAGGATAATTAATCAAAGAAGAGAATGAATGGCTCAAGATAAGCACACAAGTAACTAGGGACTAAATTGCCATAGTCTAAAAAGCTGCGTTAAATATAATTCTACTTTTTATACATCCCAAATACAACAGAAAATCACTGGGAAATTTTAAGATTTTTTTTTATGGTTTAAAAAATTATCCTGGCTTCTTCATAACAAATGGATTGGAAGGAATTAAGAGCAATGTAGAGAGACCAGTTACAAGGCTACTAAAGTAGTCCTAATAAAAAAGACAGCAGCTTGGACAAAGAGATGCAGTGAGGATGAAGAAAAACGGATAAATTCAAAATATATTTTGAGGCCTAGATATTTTAGGATCATTTCCATATTTCTGGCTTAGACAAGTGGGTTAATAGAGAATATATTTACTCCAGTGAGGAAGCCTGGAGGAAGATCAGATCCACAGAGGAAAAACTAGGAACTTAATACACTGAATACTTTTGGGACACATCCCACTGCAAATAGAAAAAGGATCAGAATGAAAGATAGTGTTTTTATCTTAGACCATCACTGCTTCATTAACTGCTTACTAAACAACATAATTTATTGTTTTCCCATTCAAATCCCTCACTCAGCAATCCTGATACAGGGCAGTCGCCAGCCACCTTTGGTACTATGCTAAAAAGGGAAACCAGTATCTTCTCTCTGCTTGTGCTTTCTTTCTCCCTTCACTGAGAAAGGTTGACTTATGAGGGAAAGCAAAGTAGAAAATGAACTTATTTTAAGAATTCAAAGTAAATTAACAGTAAGCCTAAGATTCTTCATGGGCAGAGACTTAGGGGTTGTACAGCCCTATGGGTCAGGCTAATTCAGTGCATATTAAACTACTTTCAAGACAGCAGTCACAAAGACATATAAGTTTAAAACCCAGCATTACAGCAATATGTTATAAAGGTACAACCAGCAGGCACATAATAAATACAGGGCTGAGACTAAGTCTTTTGTCATGTGTCATTGTTTTTCCTTTTTACACCAATGAAGCAAGGGTAAATGTCCTGTATAACTTCTAATACCTTTACTTTTATCCTTTTTACCTGATATTTTTAATTTTTATTCATTTATAAAGTAACTAGAAGATTTCAAAATGTATATCCTCAAATTCTAACCAAGAGGGAATAGCCTTGATAAGGTTAGCAAAAATAAGCATAACTTAGTGAGTATTCCAATAGAGAATTTGTATCCTACTATCAAAGTTCTCAATACATGGCCAACGCCTGAGATAGGCACATGATACTTCTTTTGACTACGTCGGCAATAACATTGATTTTCAAATAAGTCATTATAGTATCAATTGATACAGATGATGTTGTCATACACTAAACTTGCAGATAAGATCTATGTCACCTGTATTACACTACTTACTCAATTTAGGTAACCCTTCTACCTTATCAGCTACAATTCATCATGATTATTATTGCTCAGTGTGTTTGTCCCTTAAGTCTTTTTCTGAGAAACAGCATTTAGCTTATTATTTTACTGCTATAGGCCTTCCAGAGTTGATCAATAGAATGTCTTTGTTTTATATCGCTTTTTCCAAAAAAAAAAATTAATGTGTAAAATGTATCATTTAAAAAATCAGTTAATAAGTATGGACATTTTAAAGTCATACTGAAAGTTGTATCAGTAAATAATCTTAAGGGAAGCAAATTATGGAGCATCCATTAATAAAGCACATTACAGTCACAGAAAGTTACTTTACTTTGCAATTAGAATCTGTTGCCCTATTTGTTCACGTAGAAGATGCTTTAATGTTTTCTTCAAGCATAGCTGACATCACTTGAGTGCTTGTCTTCAGGCAAAAGAAACATTATTCCATCCCAATGCATTTCTACCAAAGGGCAAGTTGTTCCAGTAACTTTTTAGATGGCCAATACAGAGCTTTTGCATTGGAGCTCTGGTTCACTTGTCTGATCGACACTGATTTGTGCCGACATGTAAATGGGGACCAGTCACTTAGAAAAGCAAATCTTTGTGAACTTTAAGATCAATTGAAATGAACTATGGATTAGTTAGCTGTTGAACTACTTTGGTAGTTGCTAATTTTGATTTTACAAAAGGAATGTAAAAATAAACAGGCAAGTAAAGAAAGACCCTTTCTGCTTCTGGATCCTCAGGGTGCACATCAGGGATTCAAAGTCAAACCTGCTTCTTTTGCATCACAGAATGCTTCACTCTGTGTTCTCAGGAAGTTTAGCATTAGGTCATGCTAAAAAAGCCAAAATGGTTCAAAAGCTCAGGGTCAACAGCAGTTACTATTGATAGGCAAGAAATTTTGAAAAGAAAATGCGCATTTAGTGATTAATAATCTGGACTAGCAGATATTCCAAAGCCCTTTTTACTCTTAATTTTTAAATAAAGTCATCTTAAAGCAGTTAATAATATGAAACATGTCAGTGGACTTTTGGACCCAAGTACATATATTGTGTTGTGTGTCAGTGTATGGTATATTTTTTAATTTAACCTATTACAAACCTAAATAGAGTTGAGGTTGCCAAGAGTCTGGTCTTTCAATGTGTTACCGTAATTCTAAATACTAAAATACTGTATTATTTTAGTAACTAGCATGATGCTATATACACTAAATGTCTTAAAGAACTAGAGATTAACCAGTTACAATAAAAACCCCAAATATAATTAAATACATAGGTAATTATGTAGCTAACAAAAATTAAGTAACTAGTCTTTTCATTCTGTTCAAATTGCCTAGGAGTGAGGCCACTAAAAATATTTACCAAATTGCTTTTCTAGTAGGCATTAAGTATACAAAAAATGTTTCCAGAATTAATGTCATTCATTAACTTGGCCTTTGAAAGCTTTCACCAAATATTCACTTCTACATAATTACTTTAAAACTCAATCTTTTATTGAGCATACAAACTGGAATGCAGAAATAGGGTTGTTTTTTTTTTAATCTCCTCAGCTTTCTAAGGTTTATTTCTAGACTTCCAGAAGGTCCAGAAATGACCTTTTTGCTCTAATGTCTTCTAATAAATATTTTTTGAGATTTTCTTTCCTATGATTTATATTAAACTCTCAATTCAATGTTATGTATTTAGTTTATATATTGTGCATATAATCCCACAGATGGCACAAGGTTTCCTGGCCCTAAGGCAATATGCGTGTTTTAAATAAGCCAAATGGGTAACTTCAAAGTAAAAGGTCAAAGGAGGTGTTGTGATGGAAGTCAGTGAGAAAATATGTGCAATTATAGACCGTACAAGAAGAAAATGAAAGGTTGGGTTCAAAAGGTTAGGAGTCAAGGATCCACCAATAACCTATAACCACATTTTACTAATATTCCCTGTATAGTTCATTCCTTTTTCATTTAATAAATTTATTCTCATGATTTTATAACAATGTCTGTGTGTCCATTGTGTGTAATAGCCAAAACTCTTCTTCTCTAATGATAAATCCCATTAGGGCAAGAATATGTCTTTTTAATTTTCTCTAAACAACTCCCAAAACAGTCCAATGCCAGAAATAAGCTTGCTTTTACTTAGTGACAAGGATTCTTTTATTGTATACCGTATTCCTTCTTCATAATGTCCTTTCAATTCAAAAATAGTTCTACAACACTGGCAATATTGGGATCAGATCATGTACAGACCTCATTGCTGCTCCCCTCCAAGAACCCTTGGCTTTTTTTTTTTTTTTTTCCCCAAGGAAATGCACTGGAGGCCCAAAGACAAAGAGTCTGTTTGAATGAACTTGAAGGCAGTTTCTCACGTGTGGAGTTCACATATGGTTACTGAACAGAGGGAGGAACGTGCCCTGCTTGTTTCTGAAGTGTATGGGTAATTTTGTTTGTGCTGCCATATGGCACCACACCCCTCTGCCCATATTTCAAATCTTTCATGTATGTGTGTTTTTTTTTTCTTTAGACTTTAGGAGGCCAGGCATAGTTATAAAAAGAAGACAAGAAATTATAGTTTGGAGATTTAATTATCTTCATATGTTGAGGACCCAAGACATCCATACACCCTTTTCCATATTTAGTCACATGAACTCACTTGGGGTGCCTCTTTTTATTGCTGCACCAAATCATTGCTGTTGATGCTCATAATGAGAATGCTACCTCCTACAGACAGGAAGTGGATAATCTTGGGACGATTCCCAGATGCAGGGATTCAAATTGGCAGCAAAACACACACTATGATTCATTTAAAATAGCATTTTACATCTAAAAAGAAAGAAGAGACCTGTGCAATTATCAGTGATATAACTTTTAAGCCTTTAAGATATTGCCTGGTAATTTTGATAATAGAACCTAATGGGGTGAAAACCAGTCTCGAGAATTTAATGAAATGTATCTGTTTAGGACTCAAACTGGTATCAAACATTTTAAACTGCACATAAAAGCATTATCTTCCAAACACTAAGACAGTCACACAATTAAAAAAATAAATACAACCTTCAAAGTGTTGTTTTCTTCCTCATTAAATGTCAATTGCTTCAAGAAGTAAACACCAATGTGTAGTGTTAAAAGACAACCTTATCCCTGATGGAATAGTTTTTTGGACATAAAAGTTTTTGTCTCCACCCTAACCCATCTCCAAATAAAGAAAAACTTTTGGTCTAAGAAACAGCTCTTAAAATGAGCCACCTCCTCTCTCCCAGCTAGTCAGAAACTCTGTTAGTCCCTTGTGCTGTCCCCTAGCTATAAAGAGCCCTCCCCCATAAGGTTTCACGAAGCTCTTTCTTCTTTTGTCCCTTCCCAAGGAGTTTACATAGATGTGTGAGGGATAAACCTAAACCTGAGACAAGGCAGCTTTTATCACATCAATGGATACAACTATTATGTATTGGTAAGAAATAAAAAATAAGGAACCTAAAAAAAATCATAATAATTGAAGCTCAAGCACAAGATACCAATGAAAAGCAATATTTAGAGGTAAATTCTTCATATCCAGAGTATTCTGCCAAACCTAGATTTTTTTAAACATTAGATTGGTCAGAATTTTTTTAACTAGAAATCATGAACAACTTGTATGCATAGAAGCAAGGTTGTCAACTTCTATTTACATTTTAGTACCTCTGCCAGTAAGATATAGATTAGCAATTTTCCATTTGGAGAGCAGTGAATGATAATGGCATAATTAATATTAATAAAGCCATTACATATCCACAAATCATTCACATATTTAAATGAAATCTCCATCTTACTCTCTCTGGGCTATTTTTGCATTGATATTATTATAACCTTTAGATCTCTATTTTAACTTCTGAAGGCAATTTACCTCATCAGTTTAATATCAAAGACAAAAATGAAAAACCTCATTTAAATATCATTTTCATTTCTTATTTCTTTCAAGATTTCAGACTTTTCCTTATAATAGGCACCCTCCTGGTACATCTCTTGGCTTTTGAAAATTGCTCACATATTATTCCCTTCTACGTGTATTTCAACTAAGCAGGGCTCTAGTAAAATTTAGAGAGGTTTCTTTCTTAAGAAATACAGCAGAATAAGAAAATCAGATGGTAGACCACATGGCAAGATAGGCAATATCAGCTCTGAATACTGCATTTACTTCACACACCTCACTTAGAATCTCCTAAGTAAAGAGAGATTGCATATGCATTTGTCAGATGCAATACTGGACATAATGTCAGAGTGAAACCACAGTGAAGGGACATGATGGGTGCCCTTTACTGAAGCAAAGCTCTGAGTCTGGGTTGAATCTCACTTCAGACCAAATGATGATTCTTTCAATGGGTGGAAACCTTTCCATATGGTTGGTGATCCCTAATGAAAAACAGTCCAAAGACAGAGAACTATTTGATCTATAAAATTTGAGAGCTCATAAAGAATACACTTGATCTAAAATTTTGAAATGAGAAACAAATGTAAAAAATAAGTGTGTGTGTGTGTGTGTCTTTAGATTTCTTATTAATTTGTACTAACAGTAAGCATTCTTTTATACCTAATTTAAAGGAATACCATTTTCACAAAAGAACCCCAAATATTTATAATATAGGAAGAAATTACCCCAACCTTGAACAAAATATCTTAAAACTTGAGTACAAATTTTACAATTTAAATAGATTGTTTAAATAATTAAATTTAGAGTCACTTCCAGATTTTTCTTTTACTTTTATTATTATTATACTTTAAGTTCTGGGATACATGTACAGAATGTACATGTTACTTATGTATACACATGCCATGGTGGTTGGCTGTACCCATTAACCCATCATCTACCTTAGATATTTCTCCTAATGCTATCCTTCCCCTAGCCTCCCACCCACCAACAGTCCTGGGTGTGTGATGGTCCCCTCCCTGTGTCCATATGTTGTCATTGTTCAACACCCACTTATGAGTGAGAACATATGGTGTTTGGTTTTCTGTTCCTGTGTTACTTTGCTGAGAACAATGATTTCCATCTTCATCCATGTCCCTGCAAAGGACATGAAATCATCCTTTTTTAAGGCTGCCTAGTATTCCATCGTGTCTATGTGCAACATTTTCTTTATCCAGTCTGTCATGGCTGGGTATTTGGGTTGGTTCCAAGTCTCTGCTATTGTGAACACTGCCTCAATAAGCATACCTGTGCATGTGTCTTTATAGGAGAATGATTTATAATCCTTTGGGTATATATAACCAGTAATGGGATTGCTGGGTCCAATGGGCTCTCTAGTTCTAGATCCCTGAGGAATTGCCACACTGTCTTCCACAACAGTTGAACTAATTTGCACTCCCATCAATAGTGTAAAAGCATTTTTATTTCTTCATATCCACTCTAGCATCAGTTGTTTCCTGACTTTTAATATAGGCTATTATCAACAAACACAGCATTGAATTCTTCTCTGACAAAGAGAAGAGAATCAGATAACAAATTGGCAACTGCTTACACATAATAGAGGATTGATTGATAAATTTTAATTATGTTCTCATAGGTGACCTGTCCAAAGAGAAATTAAATCTTAAACTTTGGCTTCTTTGGTACTTCACCCCAACCAAATAAGTTCAAGACCCAATGTTAATATTGTCTGTAACCTCAGAAATAAAATCTGGGATTAAATAAGATAATGTATCTGAACAGCTCTGAAATCTCTTTTAATGTACTCTTTTGTACGAGTTCAATAAAATAGTCACCTAAAGGCATGAAAATTATAGAAAGAGCTTCCCTAAATTGATGGTTGAGACCACAGAAACAAGACCAATCACTAGTATTTATTTCAGACTTATACTCTGCGAATACTTTATTAAGTTTAACTCTTTAAATCCTCTCAACTCTATTAGCTAAGTGGAGTTATTACTCCTATTTTTTAAGAAACAGGAATGTCAATTAAATAAATGATATGCTCTAGATAGTAGCAATCCTAGAACAATATGACTACACATGCACAATTATATAACACTGGTTGAAATATAAGAGTGATTACAATATTGATTGTTCCTAACCATAAGCATGGAATGTTTCTCCATTTGTTTGTG